>JAQHUG010000741.1:176994-200952 GCA_028555095.1 Dicrostonyx torquatus | reverse complement strand
TACAAAAAGCAGCGGCTCTTTCTCCCCTTTTATCGCCAAAGAGAGCAAACATTCTCCATGAAATCTGTGCTGTCCTAAGGTCAGATCTGCAAAGCTATAATTATCCAGGTAACTCGGGTCTGATGTTTCTCAAAATACCCAGGTAATTATAGGAGAAAGGTCATTTCCTCTATATAATCTTTACCCATTTTTCTGTTGAGGCTCATCTAAGTTTTTAAAGGTTCTGGCCATTATAAATAATGCCTCTATGAACATAGTTCAGTATATATCCTTATGGTATGGGTTTGCATCCTTGGGGTATATGCCCAAGAGTGGTATTGCTGGGTCTTGGAGTAGATTGATTCCTGACTATTTGAGAAACTGACACATTGATTTCCAAAGTGGCTGTACAAGTTTATACTCCTACCAGCAATGTAGAAATGTTCCCCTTACTCCACATCCATTCCAGTATAAGCAATCATTTGTGGGTTTGATCATAGCCATTGTGATTGATGTAATGTGTGTTTGGGACCAGCTTTGACAAAAATAACTCTTGCCAGGGTAAGGGTATAGGGATTAGAAATATCATAAAGAATATAAAGACACAAATGAAGATGATGAAATAGAGAAATATAGAATATATCAGGAGGGAATTTTTTCAGTGAGTACTGAAAATTTGCCCACATTTAATTCCCACCTGTTTAAAATACTCCTGTTGTAAATGGTGGGGGGTGTGGGTTGTGTTCCCAGCACCTGAAAGTAGTGTGGCCGTTTGTTCCCAGCACCTGACTCCCGGCCGCAACCGCTTGCTTATGCCCAAAATAACCACAAGAAAACTGTATTCATTTAAACTCTGTCTGGCCCATTATCACTAACCTTTTCTTGGCTAGCTCTCACACCTAAAACTAACCTATTATAAAAGTCTGTGTGTCACCACGAGGTGGTGATCTTACCAGGGATCATTCAGCATGTCTGACCCTGGAAGCTTCATGGTGGCTCCCTCACTTCCTCCTCTCCCAGAATTTCCATTCTGTCTACTCCGCCCACCTAAGGGCTGACCTATCTTACAGGCCAGGTAGAGTCTTTATTTAACCAATGAAAGCAACAGAAATAAAGAAGGACCCTCCTACATATTCCTGATCCCAAATGGTTGGAGTAAGACAAAAGAGTATATTAACATGATACAAGGAAATGAATAAAGCAATTGAAAGTCACAGGCTACATTCATAGTTAAACATTCTGTTGATGAAACAAAACAAGTCATGCTTACAACCTTGATCAAAATGTTGTGTAGGCAATCCACTCCCTGTGTGGAATCCCAAGTTATTTACATAAAATAAATGAATTTAGTTGGATCCTTAGACTTTCATTTGAAGTAGGGTCAAAGTACTTCCCTTTTCCAGGAGCACTAGTTCTGACAATTAGCCAAACCTGTTGCCAATAACCTTGAGAGAGCAGAACTCTGATTTACAGCTAGCTGAGACCTTTATCTGAGGTAGAAGCACAAAAACCTTGAAGAAACTAGAAACAAGTCCCAATTCTCTGACTTTGGTCAATGTGGACATAGGCCTTTCTGGGCCTTCAAAAAGGTGGTATTTCAGAATTGTTTTGATTTGCATTTCCCTGATGGCTAAGGATGTTGAGCAGTTCCTTAAATGCCGTTGAGCCATTAGATTCCTCAGCTGAGAATTCTGATTATATCTGTACCCCATTTTTAATTGGATTATGTGGTATTTTGATACCTAGTTTCTTGAGTTCTTTGTATATTTTGGAGATCAGTTCTCTGTCTAAAGTGGGGCTAGCTAAGATTTTCCTATTCTGTAGGCTGCTGATTTGTCTTGTTAAATGTGTACTATGCCTTATAGAAACTTCTCAGTTTCATGAGGTCCCATTTATTAATGCTTGGTCTCAGTGTCTATGCTACTGGTGTTATATTTAGGAAGTGGCCTTCTGTGCCAGTGCATTCAAGGCAACTTCCCCCTTTCTCTTCTAAGAGATTCAGTGTGGCTGGATTTATGTCGACGTCTTTAACCCATTTGGACTTGAGTTTATGAGATGGATAATGGAATTTTGCATTCTTAGACATGTAAACATCCAGTTATGCTAGCACCATTTATTGAAGACGCTCTCTTATTTTCAATTGTATAATTTTAGCTTCTTTGTCAAATATCAGGTGATAACAGGAGCTTGAATTAATATCAGTGTCTTTGGTTCAATTCCATTGGTCTACCTGTCTGTTTTATGCCACTAACAAGATATTTTCATTACTATGGGTCTACATTAGAACTTGAAGTTAGGGATGGTGATGCTTCCAGAAGTATCTTTCTTGTACAGGACTCATGGCTATCATAGGTTTTTCTTTGGTTTTTTTTTTTTGCTTTTCAGTATGAAGTTGAGTATTGTGCTTTTGTGCTTTTGAGGTCTGTGAAGAATTTTCCTGGGATTTTGTTTGGATTGCATTGAATCTGAATATTGCTTTCTATAAAATTGCCATTTTGACTATATTAATCCTACGTAACTAAGAGCATGGGAGAGCTTTCCATTTTCTGATATATACTTCGATTTCTTCAAATATTTAAAGTTCTGTTCATACAACTCTTTCACCTATTTGGTTAGAGTTACCCTCAATATATTTCATGTTATTTGGGGCTATTGTGAATGTTGGTGTTTTTTTTTATTTCTTCTCAGCCCATTAATCATCTGTATATATGAGAGCTACTGAATTTTTTCATTGATCTTGTATCTTGCTACATTACTGGAGGTGATTATCAGTTGTAGGAGTTTCCTTGTAGAATTTTTGGGGTAACTATGTAAAATGTCATATCATCTACAAATAGTGAACTTGTAACTTCTTCCTTTCCAATTTGTACTGTTTTGTTTTCTTTTGTTGTCTTATTACTCTAACTAAAACTTTGAGTATTATATTAAATAGATATGGAGAGAGTGGACAGCCTTACCTTATTCCTGATTTTAGTAGAATTGCTTTGAGTTTCTCTCCATTTAGTTTGATGTTGGCTGTTGACTTTCTGTATATTGCCTTTCTTATGGTTCGGTATCTTCTTCTATCCCTAATCTCTCCAAGACCTTTATCATGAAAGGCTGTTGAATTTTTCAAAGGCTGTTTCCACATCTAATGAAATGATCAAGGCTTTTTTTCTTTCAGTTTGTTTATATGGTGGATTACATTTACAGATTTTCATATGTTGAACCATCTCTGCATCTCTGGAATGAAGTTAACTTGATCATGGTGAATGGTTTTTCTGATGTGTTCTAGTATTCAGTTGGCCAGTATATTATTGAATATTTTCCCCATAATGTTCATGAGGGAGATTGGTTTGTGATTCTGTTTCTTGGTTGCATCTTTATGTGGTTTGGGTACCAGGATAACTGTCACCTCATAGGAATAGTTTGACCATGTCCCTTCTGTTTCTATTGTGTACAACAATTTGAGAAGTATTGGTATTAGTTCTTCTTTGAAATTCTGGTAGAATTCTGTGCTGAAACCATATAAGCCTGGCTCTGTTTTGGTTAGGAGAAATTTGATGACTGCTATTTCTTTGAGGGTTATAGGTCTATTTAAATCATTTTTCTGTTCTTGATTTAATTTTGGTATACGATACCCATCCAGAAAAATTGTCCATTTCCTTTAAATTTTCCAATTTTGTGGAGTACAGATTTCTGAAGTATGAACAAGTTCTCTGGATTTTATCAGTGACTGTTGCTATGTCCCCCTTTTCATTTCTGATTTTTGTTAATTTGCATATTTTCACTCTGCTTTTGGTTAGTTTGGGTAAGGGTTTGTCGATCTTGCTGATTTTCTCAATGAATTGAGTCTTTGTCTCATTGATTCTTTGAATTGCTTTCTTTCTTTCTATTTTATTCATTTCAGCCCTCGATTTGATTATTTCCTGGTGTCTAATCCTCCTGAATGAGTCTGCTTCATTTTGTTCTAGCTCTTTCAGGTGTGCTCTTAAGTTGGTAGTCTTAAGATTTCTCCAACTTCTTTATGTATGCACTGAGTGCTATAAACTTTCCTGTTAGCCCTGCTTTCAAAGTGTCCCGTAGATTTGAATATGATGTGTATTCATTTCACTGAATTCAAGAATGTCTTTAATTTTTTTTCTTATTTCTTCCTTGACCCAGGCATGATTCAGTTGAGCATTGTTCAATTTCCATGAGTTTGTGTGCTTTCTGCCATTCATGCTGTTGTTGAATACTAACTTTAAGCCATGGTGATCTGATAAGATACATGGAATTCTTCCAATCTTTTTTTTTATCTATAGAGGTTTGCTTTGTTACTGAGTATGTGTTCAATTTTTGAGAAGGTTCCATGAGGTGCTGAAAAGAAGGTATATTCTTTTGTGTTCATGTGGAATGTTCTATAGTTGTCTGTTAAATCCATCTGAATTATATCTTCTGTTGGCTCCTTTATTTCTCTTTTAATTTTCTGTCTGGCAGTCCTGCCCAGTGGTGAGAGTAGGGTCTCCCACTATTACTATTAAAGTGTGTGGTTGATCCGTGATTTGAACTGTAATAGTGTTTCTTTTATAAATGTGGTTGCCTTTGTATTTGTAGCATAGATATTCAGAACTGAGATTTCATCTTGATGGATTTTTCCTATCATGTTAGATGTTTGAATAGTCACAACAATTTGTTTCTTAGTTCCATTTGATTGGACAATCTTTTCCCAATCCTTTCCTTGAGGTAATGTCTGTCTTTAAAGTTGAGGTGTATTTCTTGTATGCAGCAGAAGGATGAATCCCATTTCTGCATCCATTCTGTTAGCCTGTGTCTTTTATAGGTGAGTCCATCGATATTAAGAGAAATTAATGAAAAGTGATTGTTTGTACCTGTTATTTTTGGTTTGACTGTTGGTCATGGTAATGTGAGTGTATTTCCTTTCTTTGTCATTTGCTTTTGTGGGGATATCTATTCCCTTTTTTGGGGGGTGGAGTATAGCTAGCTTCCGTGGGTTGGAGTTTTCCTTCTAGTACTTTCTGTAGGACTGGATTTGTAGAAAGTTATTATTTAATCTGATTTTTCATGGAATATATTGTTTTCTCCATCTATGGTGATTGAAAGCTTTACTAGACTTAGAGGTTTGGGCTAGCATCCATGGTAACTCAGAGTCTGTAGAACTTCTATCCAGGACCTTCTGACTTTCATAATTGACATTGAAAAATCAGGTATAATTCTGATAGGTCTGCCTTTATATGTTTATTTGCCTTTTTCCTTTGCATCTCTTACTATTGGATCTTTATTTTGTATGGTTAGTGTTTTGATTAATATGTGTCAAGGGAACTTTTTTTGGTCCAGTCTATTTGATGTTCTGTAAGTTTCTTGTATCTTCATAGGCACATCCTTCTTTAGGTTACAGAAGGGTTCTTCTATTATTTTGGTGGATACATTGTGCCCTTAAGCTGAACTTCTCCTTTATCTATCCCTACTATTCTTAGGTTTGGTCTTTTCAAGTTTTCCCCAATTTCCTAGGTTTTTGTGTTAAATGTTGGACTTAACATTCTTTGATTGATGAGTCTGTTTCCTGTATTGTATCTTCATCACCTCAGATTCTCTCTTCCATCTCTTGTATTCTTTTAGCTGAGCTTGTTTCTGTAGTTCCTGATTGTTTATCCAGATTTCCATTTCCAGAATTCTGTTGGTTTGTGTTTACTTCATTGAATCTATTTCAGTTTTCCAGCCATGAACTGTGTTGAACTGTTTGTTTCACCTGTTTGATTGCTTTTTTCTTTGCTTTCTTGATTTTTTTTTGTTGTTGTTTTTTGAGACAGGGTTTCTCTGTGGCTTTGGAGCACGCGCTGGAACTAGCTCTTGTAGACCAGGCTGGTCTCGAACTCACAAAGATCCGCCTGCCTCTGCCTCCCGAGTGCTGGGATTAAAGGTGTGCGCCACCACTGCCCGGCTTTTTTAAAAAAGAGATTTATTGATTTCTTTCAATTTTTGTTTGGCTTTTCCTCCATTTCTTTAAGGAAATTTTTCATTTTCTCTTTAAGGGTCTATTATCTTCATAAAATTATATTTCAGGTCATTTTCTTCTGCCTCATCTGTGTTAGGGTGTTTAGGTCTTGCTGGTATAGAACCACTAATGTCTGGTGTTGCCATATTGCTCTTTATTTTGCTGAATGTGTTCTTGCATTGCCATCTACCCATCTGCCAGCATGAGACTGGCCCTACATAGTGTATCTAAGGAGAGAACACAGGCCAGTGTACAGCCTGACTGAGGAGAGCTGCAGCACCTAGTGTGTAGCTGTGATCTGAGAGTGGTGGCCCAAGAAGAAGGTATCTAGGGTCATTCTGCAACCCATTGGGGAGAGGGGGCTGGCTCTCTGAAACTGCACACAGGATTGTGCAGAAGAAGCACTTGTGGTGGGAGTAGCCTGAAGACAGAACCAGTTGGTCTAAGATGGGCAGGCCCTGTGGCTTTTCAAACCCAGGTGCTTCTGGAGTTTGGGTTGTATCTGAAGGTTGCTATAAAGAGGCTATACCAGGAAAACCCAAAACTTGCTCAATGGTTTGAAAGAATACCTAGACGGTGGGGCAGTGACTCCAGCAGAAGACCTCAAATGAAGCTCATGCATGTGCCAGAGGCTGCAAAGCCACAGGCAAGTAGCTTTTTCATGGGTTCATGCTGAAAAGTTGGGTACCAATTTTTGCACGAATTCTAATTTATATTATTAATAAGCACCTGAGCCAGATATCAGGGAAAATGCTGAAATATCAGAGGGTGAAAGGAGCAAGCCATAGCTAACTCTTACTTTCCTAATAACTGAGCTGAACAGACCTGACTTCCCGTCTCCTCTTACCTTATAATCCTCTTTCTACCGATATCACTTCCTGTCTGTCTGTAAAGACCTCCAGACCTCTATGGTTACCTAGTGACTAGCTCTGCCCTCTGATCTATAGGCAAGCTTTATTTCTTATAGCATAAACAAGATATACCCACAGATCTTCACCTCTCCTCCAGTTCCTCAATCCCAAAGCCCCATTTTTATCTCTAGCTCTGCAGAAGATCATTTGTTCGCGTGCCCCATTCTTCCCCGACCCCATCTCCAGCGTATTAAACAGATCTTACCTTCCTAACCCATGTCCTACCTTACTGATTGCTTTATCCCACTCCCCAACTTCATGCACTTTCTGGGAACCCGCAGGCCACTCCAGCCAGTCAAGCAGGTAGACTAACTGCAGATCTTCACCTCTCCCTGCATTCCCTGCAGCCCAGTACTCCAGTCTCCTTCCCAGCTCTGCAGCAGAACACTCGCTGCATTCCATCCCCCACCTCCTTTCTAGTGGAGGCCACAGATCTTTCCCCCATCTCTCCCTCCTCTCTTGCTTTGTCATCCCTCCCCAACTCCAGCAGGCACTCCCCCAGGACCCACAGTCCCTCTGATCAGAGAAAGAGGCCAACTGCAGATCATCCTTCTCCCTCCATTCCTCCAAGTCCAATCTCCCAGTCTCATTCCCAGCTCTTTAGCATCAGCCTGTGCTCACCTGGTGCCCCCACACCCAGTGTCCCAACTAAGCAGATCCTGTGGAACACCCCGCTTTGTAACCTCTTGCGAAGGTTCCTCTCCACCTCCAGCACATCCTTGTGTCTAAATCTCAAACCCCAATACCCAGAAACATATTTTATCTTAACTTCCCAGTGCCCATACCTATCAGGACCCAAGGTGATTTTCCTACACACAACACACAGCAAGCACACTCCCTTAGGAGCCAGAGAGGAGACAGAAACCAAGGAACAAAACAGGTACACAATTAGGACAAGACCAGATATCCGCACCTAGAATTATAATCTTCCCAATACCGGGTGCTCAGATGTCTGCTCAAAACCACTATGAACAACAGCCCGAACAATGTGTCTCCACTGTATCAGCAACCCTACCATAACAGGCCTTGAACAAAGTTGATGCAAAAATAAAAGACCTTAAAATAACCTATATGATAAGGTCCTTAAAAAGACAAATAAATTCCTTTAAAAAAAGAAAAGAAACAAAGGCCTGGTGGTTTCAAACAGCAGGGCTGCTTGGCTGTGCTGACTGGCTGGCTTTTCCTCTGTCAGCAGGACCCTCCTGTTGATGGACATGCACTACACGTTCAAGGAAGAAGACATGTTTACCCCAAAGTTGTGGATGTACCACCACCTTCACCCTGCTTTCCAACACAACCTGGAGGAGAAAGATTCCTCAAAAACCCTTGAAACTTCTGCCTGGGAAGACAGCCGTCAGGCTCCTAAGTTGCCTCAGCTAAGTGGAGAGTCCCTTTGTGTGCCCTGCTGGAGTTGTGTTTTCTCAGCCCTAATAAAACCCCTTCTTTTCCTATGGATTCTCCCAGTGCCTCAAGTTGCAGTTGAGATTTTTCCTATTTAATTCTCCGTCTGCCAGAAAAACAAACCAAACCAGATCAAGACACTCCCCCTGCCAGACTGTGACACTGCAGCAGCAGAATGTGTTCTCCATATTCCAGCCCCCACAAGATTTTGTTGTGTTCTGTTGTGTTGCTCTTTTTAGCACTGTGCATTAAAACCAAGGTCTGCTGACTTCATGGAACCTGCCCCCATCACCCAGCTGCCTCCTATTTCTTTTTCTTCTTTTCATTTCAATACAAGGCTGTATTTCTTCCTTCTATTCTCTTTCTTTCTTTGTGTTTCTTCTTTGTTTTTTTCTTTTTCTTTGTTTTTCTTTGTTCTTTTTTTTTTTAACACAGGGTTTCTCTGTGTATCCCTGGTGGTCCTAGAACTCCCGCCGTAGACCAGCCTGGCCTTGACTTAAAAGATCCACATTTCTGCTGAAATTAACACTTTACACACAACTACCTCCTGGCCTTTCTTAAATTGCCCTGGTCAGTTTTGAACTCACTCTGCAGATCAGGCACCCTTGGAGCTGTGATCCCTGGACATCTGCTCATATTCCATTTCAAAGGCTTGGCAGTGACTTTCCCATGTGAGAGTCTTCTAATTATCTCAAAGTAAAAAGAGTCTAAATGAATGTTTTACTCTGGAGTAAGTATCTATATCAAGCAGACCTGTGTGTGAACTCACTGTAAAGTGACAAAAATAACTAATAAATGTAATAAACATTACTGTAAGGTCTCCACTCAATCCAAACATTTCAGTTCGCAAGCTGAAGATTTTAAGAGCATCCTGACTCCCTGCTCGTTCTCCTCTAGAGGCAGATCGCTTATTTCAATTCTTTCCCAAGGTCACATGCTCCCAGCGACTGTGAACTTCTCCATTACACAGACTTATGGGAAATGTAGTTTCACGCACTGTGACGTCACAACCAAGGATCGTTGTTAGTTCCTTCTGACTACCTTCTGCGCAATTTACGCGTTCACGCGCTTCCTTCTCCAATTTGGACTCAAGTGTTTTACTACACTGCTGGGTTGCATCTCTGAGCACAGGTTGGTTCAGGGTGCAGGGCAGCCCAGCAGGCAGGTCTGAGGGATCGTGCAGGGGGAGCCGGTAGGTCCATCTTGGAAGGAGTGGGCACGGGGCCCATGGGAAGCAGGAAGAAGCTCACTTTGGAGGTGCTGTTTGAACCTAGGCTGCGCCACCGAGTCATTTTAGGTCCCTGCTTGGGAATCGGTTCTGAGTTCCCTGCTGCTCCAGTCCTCCTGGGATCTCGCTCCCTGCAGGGCGAGTCAGCTGGCTGCCGGCTCCTGAGGCTGTACCGGGAGCTCACTTTCCAGCTCGCCCAGAGAAGCCTGCTGCCACCAGCTCTGAATGGCTGTAGTCAGGATTCTCAGGGGTCTAGAGAAGAAAGTGGAGTTTCTGGTCCCTACTGCACTATCTTAGTATTTGGTTATAATGAGAGACCTCGGAAATAACGTAGTGTTATTTGACAAAGTGAAATTCCAGATACGACACCACCGTTATTTTACTGGAGCTCCCAAACCTTTGTGCTGTGTTCTGTAGCTGACTAATCACGAAGCGCTATATATGACCCTAGTGAATTTTATCACAGATCTCTGCAAAACTGACTGCAGAGAAAGTTCCGTACATAGACCGACATAGTTTCAGATATCAAGATGACATCTCTTTATTACTAGATGTGCACTAGAAGCTTGGAATAAAATAATGCCTTTAACTGAAGAAAATGATTCCTTTAATGGGGGTAGGTGTTTGTGAGCACACTTTATTCTGCTCCCTTGCCAGTGTCTGATCATTTATAAGTCTTTAAAATTTAGGACAATTTCAATTTGGAGCTTAGGCATTCTCTTCTATTATGTAACAGGATCATAGAAGTTGTGGGGAAAACAAAACAAAACAAAAAAACAGAATTCTGAAATAGAAAATAGTTTTTCAAGTAAACACTAAAATATATATCCAACGGATATTGTAAATGACAAAAAAAAAATGTGAACAATCTCAATTCGTAACTATTCCGTGGAGGAAAACTAGCTGGCAGGCAGGCGTTAGTTTTTACTACATTCTGAAGATAGTCTGATGGAACAGATTCTCGGGCTGTACCAAAAATAACTAGGGGTGAAAATTTGAAGCTAATATAACTTCTAATACTTGTAATTTCTCTTCAACCTTTTTGGCCTCTAAAGAAATTTGGAAAACATGGCCTTGTCTTTGCATTTCCTAACCATCATATTGCCCAGAGGAAATACTTTTAAATTTTTTATAAATTCCTTTTATTCTCCATTAGTTTTTAAAATTCTATCACAAGTCTGATTACATTGCAATTTTAAATTTTTGTGCAATAAAAGAACATCAGTATTATATTTTAGCCATTAAAGGCATTGTATTTACTCATTTGTCTTGTTAATGTTGCTGCTAAATGGATAAATCTAGTTTTCCATCAACAGTGATCTGAGAAGGATAAGTTAGAGCAGGAAGTGTAATCCAGATGGTCTTTGTCAATTATTAAATATTTTAAATGCTATATTCATTATGTCTCTAATGATTTTGAGGGCCGTCTAATAAGTATTTTTGATTGTAAACAAACTTTCTTTGTAGTAACTTCTCTATGAAAACATGAATATCAGACTCCACCTTGTTCTCGAAATGAATTACATTTGTGCTGAGCTTGACCATAAACATAGTTTTAAGCACATGGAAGAATTGACTCTTTTATAAGATGACTGACCATATACTTGTATGTTTTAATTATCTTTCACAATTTATAATAAGTTAGTAGCTTCTATAAGATGAAGATTTTACAGTTTTATCCCTGTTAAACTTGAGCCATAAAATTTTGAATTGAAGATCCCTTTTCATGGAAGTAAAACTTTAAGTAAAAACGAAGATGCTAATCATATATTTTTAAGTTGGTTTCTGCTAGCCTGAACAGACCTTAGGAATTTAAGCCTTATTAATCACACATATCTTGTTTTTTTTTAATTTTAAAAATTGTAGAAGTCTAGTGTTAACAACAAAATAAGTGGTTAAACTTACAGTTAGCAAAGACATAAATTTTTAAACATGTATATCTCAGTTTTTTGTTAGCTTAATGTATCTTTATAACCTTAGGAACTTAATGATATATAAAATCCATTCTAATCTAAAATACATTAGAATCCTGCTGTTGACAGCTTAGTCTACACATAATATACAATTAAAACATAAAGGGGACAGTTGTACTTTTAAGTTTTATAGGTAGTACCTTAGTTGGTTTTATACATCATAATCATCTTAATCCAAATGACGGTGAAGTCACATGGCATGTGTTCTTCATTCTTTCTAAAGATGGCTGCTAACTACATGGTGGTTTTTATCCTGATGAGGTCATTATCAAGATGGAGGCAAGCCACATAGCTACTATTTGAAAACTTCTATATTTTGCAATGTTATGTAGTAGACCTATTTTCCTAAACAAGAGTTAAATCGTATTTGTAGTATGCTGTAGGAAATGAAAATTAATAGATTTAACTATTAGCCTATTTTTACAAGCTTCAAGCTAAAATTTTGATACTTTTTTCACCATACCTAATGAATTAATTAATCCTGAAATTAAGAATTTATAGAGAACAGATATATTTCTATGCTTCATGTGATAATTTATATATGAGGTTAGTCAAAATATTCAGTGGTTGGAAAATACTTTTAAAAAGTTGATTGATAATGTCAACTTTAGACTGTTGAGTTTTACAATCCAGGAATAAGTAAAATATTTTCTGTAGAGTATGCAGAATTTTATATAAAATTTCGGCTTCCTTGTTCTTTCAAAAATCCATTTATAAAAGCATTAAAAGTAATCTCTATAAGATTTTTAGATGTAATTTTAGGCAAAACCTATAAAGTGTTTTCTAAGAATGGGTATCCTTTGGATAATTATTGTCTTAGTTAGGATTTCTGTTGCTGTGAGTAGGCTACATGACCATGGCAATTCTTATAAAGAAAAACATTTAATTGGGGTGAGCTTATAGTTCAGACATTTTGATCCATTATCATCATGGTGGGTGGTATGATGGCAGACATGGTGCTGGAGAAGGAGCTGAGAGTTCGGCATTTTGATCCAAAGGCAGCAAGAATTGGATTTGGTTTGAGCATGTATGACAACTCAAAGCTTGACTCCAACATTGACACACTAATAATGCCACTTCCGTTGGGTCAAGCATTCAAATAAGAATTCATGGGGGCAATACCTATTCAGACCACAGTGATTATAGATCCTGAGTAAGATGACACTGCATCCTGTCAATTATTAGTACAGAACAAATAACCGTCCTGCATTTTCTTTAGTGGCATAATAATCACTGAGGTTCTTTACCAATAAGGGATTAAATCTATAACTATCCAACATTACTTAACCAGCTAATAACCTGTTCTGTTTCGGGGTGTTATTATTGTTAGAAATAATCCTTAAGAGGAGCCTCTCCACCTGCGAAAAAAATTCTAATCAGATCAGATTAGACCAAATCAAAGACAGCCACGTTTAATAAATGCAGCACTCCCAGGTGGCTGGGAAAGCATGTTTAGGGGGTGGTGGTGACTGGGGGAAAGGACAAGCAAAACCTGAGATCACGTGTTCCCTCCCCCTCACACCCTGGGGTGGGGTCAGCATTTGGCGTGCTTTTCCAGAGGTGGAGTCTGGACCAAGGCAACTCCCAGGGGGAAGGGCTCCGGTGACTCTTCACAGGGGTGGGGCTTGAGATGGAGCTTTCTGCCCCATTGGCACCCTAAGGCAGGGACTATGGTGATGCTTCCAACTTAATATTACATTCCAGACTTTTGGAATATTGGGGTGTTAGGGGGTTGGTTAATTAAAATAGTTAGATTTTCTAGTAGCAAAGTTTTCAGAAAGCTACTTAAAGAGCAGAGCTAAATCATTAGTAGTAACAGACAGGTTAGCATTTACCCAATTGAAATAGCTAAAATTATAAATTTTGCTATTTTAGTTTATTTACCATGAAAGTTAAGCACTCGTTGACAGATGAGCAAGAGAAGAGAATATCATCCATATATTGCAGTAATAATAACTCAGGGAATTTAAACAATGTCAGCTTGACTGTTTTATGTCCTAATTTAATGTTTGGCTACTAGAACTTTTAGTTTTTGCCCATTTTAATTTTTCCCCATGAGTGGACAATTAATCAATTTATACTAAGTTATTACCACTATTCAGGAAAATCAAAATAACAAGAATCAGCAGATAACAACAGCAACAAAATCCAAACTCTGGGGCAGCCAAGTTGGCCTGTGCTGTATGTTGGCCTTTCTTAGAATTAGGGTATTACAGAGGCCTCTCTCTCTATCCCAGGAGGAGAAAAGGGCCACGTGGCTGGAGGACTTTGAGTTTCATTCAAATTTCTCAGGAAGATTGAAGAAACAAGGCTGGCCTGGAAGCCACGCAACTACTTAATATACTGAGCCTTGCTGTAACCTTCCAAGATGTGTCCAGCAAGGGAAAATGTTATGTTTTGTTTGCTTATATTTTGTATACATGTATGTGTGCGCGTGTGTTTTGTTTTGTTTTGTTTGTCTCCCATTCCCATTGTTTACACAAGTGATTGACAAGGATTTTTCTCTTTCTCCATGGAGTCTTCTTACATTAGTTCCTGTGTAAATGAAGTGGAAGAGGTATTGCTCTGAATATTTTATTCTTTGGATCTGAACAAGTATTTCACTAACTGTATAAAATGCTGTCACAGGATACTGAGAAGAACCTGTATTTATCCCACTCGTTCATTAAAGGTCATGAACCATTTAAATGAGTTCTTTTGTCAGTTTGCCCGAATTTCTACTGAAAGAAAACCTTCCTTAACTTCTCCTATGACCAAGTCCCACATTGTGTCTGCTCCTCCAAGCTTTATCCACATGACGTTAAGAATGAAACTGGGGCCAACACCACTTGAGCCAGCACTGGATCAAAAATTTCTTGAGTTTGACCAAGCAGCTTATTTTCCTTACAAATTAAAACACAGTTAAACTTTGGTGAAAGGATTCCATTAGAAATTGTGACAGCAAAGCTTTAGCCATATCTACACTGGAACTCCTTTCCAATGTACATCACTTTGGTGAGACACCTGTGACCTTTGCCCTAAGAGTGGGTTCTTATTCACAGAGGAACAGAGATCAGGGTAAAGGTGTAATGAGGACTGATTTGTAGTAAACATAAGCATAGGTTTATTGACTGAGAATGCAAATTACATGAGACAACTTTCATTAGGATCGGCTTTATTCACTTAAAGAAAAAACTCAGAATTAGGGTCTGGACAATGCCTTGGGTTTGGGGTGGTATCAAGATTCAGGTGATAGATCCAAAGACTAGGAGAAGATCACCACTGTGTAAGGCAACATCCATTCCAGACTTCCTAGTGAATGCATATCATTCATTTTCTCCAAGCTGTGCCTTCTGCATCATTCCCTTTGTTCTTTCTTCGGGACATATGAGAAATTTGAGTCAGTGTAAGTCCCCACAGTGGCTGAACTTATTAGTAAATTTCCTAATTAGAAATTTGTTAAAAAATACTCGTAATTCCATTTTGTCTACAAATTGTTCATTTATTTTTCTGCCTCTTGGTGGCAGAAATTCAAGTCCCTTGGTACAGACATGTGCATCACTCTGTGCATGCTCAGGAAGCCAAACTTCAGCCCAGAATTGCTGGGTCAGATCTTCAGCTTCTTTGTATATATCATTTATGGTGGTTCATATGGGTTGAGCAGTACTCTCTCCATCACCATGGCCCTCTAACGTGAGAAATGTGTGTTATGTGTGGTGTATTATGATATTAGCATGGAACAAAAATGCCTATTTTGTTTCAAGATTTTATTTATGTATGTTTTATGCATGGTTGTAATGCTGGTGTCCTTGTAAAAGACATTGCCTGATCCTCTGGAACTGTATTTACAGACAGTTGTGAGCAGCCATGTGGCTGCTGGGAATGTACCCCAGGTCTTTTGGAAGAGCAGTCAATACTTTTTACTACTGTACCATCTCTCCAGCCTCAACAGTCCTCGTCTTCTGGAGATATACTCACTCTCCATTTTACAGTTCTTAAAAGTAAAATTTCCGTTGGACTTTCTAGGATCTTCTGTCATTTACTGTCCTTGATAAAGAATCCTGTGCAACATCACAGTACTACATAAGACATATTTTAGAGATATTTTTTACCTATATCAGAAGGGCTTCTAGCTCTCTTCTTACTCTTGGTGAGCTTTAGATTTATATCCAGAATACAGATGCCTCTTGTTATTTGTGCTTTCCCTGTTGTTTTAATTAATATATAGGATTTATTCATTTTTTTCATTTCAGGAAATGGTGTCATTCAGTGATGTGGCCATTGATTTCTCTGCAGAGGAGTGTGAATGCCTGGACCCTGCTCAGTGGAATTTGTACAAGGATATGATGTTGGAGAATTTCAGCAACCTTGTGTCCCTGGGTGTGTTGTTCTATTTTTAAATCATTGCAACCTTTCAATTCTCAACTCTCCTCATCAGGAACTGCAGCTCCAGCACGGCCAGCAGTGGTTATGCCACAGGAGTCACAACCTGGGGAAATTGTGTTCCCTCATGCACCGCCTCTTTCAAGGCTATGAAGGGAACTTATATAAATCTCTGTCCTCCTAAAGAACTCAAGACTCAGAGTCTGAGATGGTCTTTTTCTCCTCAGAGAGGCTGAATAGCAAATAGCTCACTCTCCTTGCTGGGTCTAATAAAGCTCTCATTCTTCTCCACACCTAGACTTAAAAAGCCTTCTCCACCTGGCTCCTTCCTACCTCTTCCAGTCACCTAGTTGCTGACTCAGCATCCTGACCACAGGTGAATTTTATTTAGTCAAACAAATGTAGCATATCTTTGCATCATTAAACAAATGTTCCAGAACATGAACAAAAGTAACACACAATGAAGTGATATTCTACAGCATGGATGAGGGAAACTTTCATGGTGAACTCATAATTAACATTCAACATAAAACTTGATTTCTTTCTATCTCAAGGGTGCTTATGCTTCAAACAATGAAACTTATGGGGCAAATTTTAGGAAAATTAAGGAGAGTATTCATATACATTAGAATGATTTTATTTCTTCTCTTGTTCATAACACTTTCCCATCAGTTTTACAGGTATGCTTTATATTGGGGGTAATGTCACAAAGTAAGGGACATGAGTGGAAAACATACATGTTAAAAAGAATACCCACACCCTTTGATTTTCATATTTTTCCTTGTAACTGAGGAGCATGAACCTCAGTACGTGCCCCTCCTCATTTCCTCCTAAGCATTCTGATGGCCCTGTCAGGAAATTCATGAAGAACATATCCTCTATAATCATTGATTTATCCTCTCATTCCTTATATGTACAGTTCTAGAGAGGACAAGTGATCCCCAGGAGAACACACTAATAATGATGTTCTCTTTTCCCATAAACAGGTCTTGCTTCCTCTAAGCCATACCTGGTCACATTTCTGGAGCAAAGACAAGGACCTTCAGATATGAAAAGACAAGGATCAACTGCCATGGAAACAGGTGTGTAGGAAGGAGGGGACAGAGGCCAGGGTGAGAGGCCAGGGATCCAGCAGAAAACCAGGCTTTATCACCAACACTGACTCCCATTGTTCTGATGCACATACGTTTTTAAGGATCTCCTTTTCTATTTCTGCTGTGAGAAGAGGACGTTTATGATGCATTGATTCTGTTACATTTTGTCCTCCCATTAGGTCAGCTTATGTTTACAGGAACTAAGTTCTGTAATTTTTAGGTGAAAATGATTTATTTTTCATAATTTGGTCAATAGATTCTCATTCATGAAATTTGTATAAATCCTTCTGTCTTCAATCCTTGAAATATATTATTTAATATTGAAATACACAGTTTTCTAGTTATGCAGCCGAATTTTCATACCTTCCAAAACTAAATGTCTACACTTCTAATATATATGGTTTTAAATTATGTGTCTTTCTTTTTTTTGAGTCTTTTTTTTTATTATTGTTAAAAAAAATTTACATTTACTCCCCTTGTTCCCGGCCCTCCCACTCCCCTTTCAACTTGGAATACTTTTATACTTTGTGTTCATCTAGACATAAAATTTCTGTATGTATTTACATGACTCATTTAAAATAGCATCATAGTTTTGTTTGCTTAATGGTTGATGTTATGCCTTCCTTACATGTTTGACATTGATTGAAATTCATTTGTTCGTATGTTCTATGTGGTCACGGTCTTTGATTTTCACTACTCGTTACATAATTTCAGTCTGTCATGGTGCTTTTAACTAGGCCCCACTGAATACAGCTTTAGAAATTTGAATGTAACATTATTTATATTGAAAAGTACAGGTATGAGCCAATGTTTCTGTTTTTAAAAATAAACATAAATATAGAGAATTTGGTCAGGTTTCATTCATTTCCCAACCTTTACTCAACAGGAAACAGACACTACATAGGCAAAGAATGTGGCAAAACCTTTCCGTGGAACTCACAACCTATTAGGCACCAGAAAATTAATTTAAGAAAGAAGCCATATGAGTGTGAAGAGTGTGGAAAGGCCTTTCATTTTCCATCGTTACTTTGTGTGCACAGGAGAATACATACAGGAGAGAAACCCTACAACTGTGAAGAATGTGACAAGGCCTTTCATGCTCCATCATTACTTTCAAAACACAAAAGAGTTCATACAGGACAGAAGCCCTACAAGTGTGATGTATGTGGAAAGGCCTTCTGTTTTCCATCATGACTTTCTGAACACAAGAGAATTCATACAGGAGAGAAACCGTACAAGTGTGAAATATGTGGCAAGGCCTTCTATTTTCCATCACGACTTTCTCTACACAAGAAGATTCATACAGGAGAGAAATCCTACGTGTGTGAAGTATGTGGCAAGGCTTTCTATATTTCATCACATCTTTCTATACACATGAGAATTCATACAGGAGAGAAACCCTACAAGTGTGAAATATGTGACAAGACCTTTGATTTTTCATCACGACTTTCTTTACACAAGAGGATTCATACAGGAGAGAAACCCTATGTGTGTGAATTATGTGGCAAGGCTTTCTATGTTTCATCACAACTTTCTGTACACAATAGAATTCATACAGGAGAGAAACCCTATGTATGTGAAGTATGTGGCAAGGCCTTCCAATCTCCATCATTACTTTCAAAACACAAAAGAGTTCATACAGGACAGAAACCCCACAATTGTGAAGTATGCGGGAAGGCCTTCTGTTTTCCATCATGACTTTCTGAACACAAGAGAATTCATACAGGAGATAAACCCTACAAATGTGAAGTATGTGACAAAGCCTACAGCAGTCCATCAGGACTTTCTGTTCACAAGAGGATTCATACAGGAGAGAAACCCTACAAATGTGAAGTATGTGGCAAAACCTTCAACAGTATTTTCTGCACACAAGAAAATTCATACATGAGAGAAACCCTACAAGTGCCATGTTTGTGGCAAGGGCTCCTATGTTCCATCACAACTTCCTGTACACAAGAGGATTCATATGGAAGAAAAACCCTACAAATGTGAGGTATGTGGCCAGGCCTCTATGACTTCATGGCTTTCTAAACATATGTGCCTTCATACAGGAGAGAGACCCTAAAATTGTGAATTATGTGACAGGTCTTTCAATCCTCCATCAGTACTCTCTAGACACAAGAGAAATCATACATGTATTAAATATGTAGCAAGGCCTTCAGTTGTTTATCAGGACTACCTATTCACATGAGTAGTCATACTGGAAAGAAAGCCTAAAACTGGGACGTATGTAGCAAAGTCTTCCACTTTCCATCATTGTTTTCAGAACACAAGAGCATTCATATAAGAGATAAATCCTACAAATATGAAATATGTGGCAAGATCTTTAAAATGTCAAGGATTCTTCCTGCTCATTTAATGATCCATTCTGGAAATATGGATTTCTATATTCTACAAGTGTGAAGAATGTGAAAAAGCCTTGTATAATACATCATACCTAAGTCAACACACATTAACATACACTGAAAGAAACCTTACAAATGTCAAGAATGTGGCAAACTGTTTAACTATACCAGAAAACTTAAGAAACATCAAACCATTCATTCTTGAGAGAAACCTTACAAGTGTAAAGAATGTGGGTAAGACTTTAGAACTTACACAGTGTGTTCTCAGCACCAGACTATTCATACTGGAGAGGAACAATGTTAGTGTGGAGATTGGCAAGGCCTTTCACCAACCCTTTGGTCTTAAACAACATCAAAGAATACATGAGTAAAGGAAACTCTGTGAAGAATGTGCCAATACTTTTGCACTTACTTAGAATTTTTGAAACATCTGATAATTCATGCTCGTGAGAAATACTAGTGCCAAAAATGTTAAAAAAAATAAACTCTTTAATACTCTTTTGAGTGTTTCTTAAGACAAAGTAGCTGAAACTGCAATGAAATAATACAAATGTCCAATTGTTCACAAAACGTTTTATACTTCTGGATACCCTAAACTATAACAAAAAATATTCTGGATAGAAACCCTACAGATAGGGGGAACAGTGAGGGATGTCATGTTGTATATTTATTGCTTTTATTGACTGACTAATAAAGCTGTTTTGGTCAATGTCTTAGCATTTTAACACTAGGCAGTAAATCCAAAAAGATAGAAAGAGAAAGCAGGTAGCATCGATGAGAAGCCATGTAGCCAACAAAGGAGGGAGATATCAGAACATTACTGGTAAGGCACAGCCTCACAGTGATACATAGATCAATAGAAATGGGTTAATTTAAAATTAGACTAAAAATGTCACTAGTGTCAAAAATGTAAAGTAAATACCCTTTAATAAGGTTTTTACTGTTTCTCAAGACAAAGTAGTTCAAACTTCAGCAAAATAATACAAATGCCAAAATGTTCATAAAATGTTTTCTAGTTCTTCAGACCCTAAAAGATATCAAAAAATAAATAGTCTGGATAGAAACCCTACAGATAGGGTGCATGTGATAAAGCCTTTGAAATCATTCAGACCCACCTTGCTTTATTCTGCTAAACATTGGTCAAAACAGCTTTATTCATTAACCAATAAAAATACACAGAAGTATAATCCACACCACTCTATTCATCATTGTCAGTAACTGGAAATAACTTAGATGTCCTTCAACAGGAGAATAAAACAACAAAATATGGTACATGCTATAGAATCTTTTCATAAATTGTAAAGATGTGTCATTCCGATTGGCTTAATAAAAAGTAGAATGGTCAATAGCTAGGCAGGGTTTTTCAGGCACAGGATGCTGGAAAGGAGAAGGGGAGAGTTTTCAGACAGAAAGGGAAGAAGTAGAATGGGCAGTACAGAATAAAGGTTATAAAGCTACCAATCAAAAATAGCTTGATAAAAATAGGTTAATACAAATTGTAAGAGATAGTTAGCAGCAAACCTAAGGTATTGGCTCTTGTTTTATAATTAATAAGTATCTCTGTCACTTATTTGCGAGCTGTCTGGCAAGACAGAGATAAAACCATCTACAGGTATATTTACACACAGAGTATTACCCAGCTATATTTAAAATGACACCATGCAGATTGTAGGCCTTTGAATGGAACGAGAAAGAAAGCATCCTGAGAGAGGTAACCTATAGAAAGACAAATATGGTATATATTCACTTATAAGTGGATATTATCCATTAATTAAATTATAATAAATCTTCAGCCCATAGATGTAGAGAGGTTAACTAAAAAGGAGGGCTCTGTTGGAATGCATTAAACTGCTTGGGAAGGGGAAATAAAATAGATTTTACAAATGAACTGAAGACTGGTGAGGACCAAAACAAGAGGGATCAGGTATGAGGGGTAGATGAGATGGAGGGAGAGACAGCTGAAATTGAGCATTTTCGGTGAGGTTGTGGAAACCTAGTACAGTGACAACTTACTAAAATTGTGAGGGTGATCTATTGAGGACTCCTAGTAATGGGCCATATGAGATCTAAATTGACCATCTGTTGCACCAAGGCAAGGATTACAGTGAGGGGACTGGGTAACATTCAATTCACTTTTTTCCAAATGGATCCCAGGGAAACTTCCAAAACACCCCAGGCTGATGCTAAGACAAAAGATTTCTCTCTGTACACTGAGAATAGTATCCCATTACTGATATCATCCACACAATTAATCAGACATGGAAAAGTTGAGCACCTTCCTACGTGGAGCCTTCACCTCTCTGTTCTAGTCTCTTTGGTACAGGAAGGTAATGTGCGGGGTACTGAAAGAGAAATGAGAATACAAACTGAGACACAAATCCTTTGAGCTACAATCTATCATGCCTGAAAAATATACTATGGCGGTGATGGCCCAGAAGCTGTGGAAGTAGGCAACCGAGTCTGATTTGACGTAAGGCCTACTCCAAGAGCAGGAACCCATAACCAACACTGCTTGGGTATAACCACAACCCAGAGACTAGATAGATCAGAGACCTAGAGTAAACCTAAATACAACTGGTGTAAAAATCAATAAAATGGTTCCTAATGATATTCTGCTATACTCATAGTTCAGTGCCTTATCCAGACATCGTCAGAAAGACTTCCTCCCAATGCAGATTGGAGCAGATCCAAAGATGCACATCCAGACATGTGGAGAGAGTATAACATGGATGTATCCATCAGATCTCTCCCGTCAGAGCTAGAAAACACACAGAAGAGGTTTGAAAGATTGTAATATTCAGACGGGATGTAGAACACCAGCAGAACATGGCCCTCTGACTCAACTAAACAGTGCATCTGAGCTCACAGAGACTGAAGCATTCAGCACAGAATCTACATGGCTCTGCAACAGATATTCTGTATATTGGAGCTATTAACGTAATGTTTTTCATGGGACTCCTGACAGTGTGACCAAGTGGGTCTCTTATTCTTGTGCCTGCTTTTGGGTTCCATTTGCCACTGTTTAGTTACCGTGCCCAACTCTGATATGGAAGATTTTACTTCATCTTCTATTTTATTTTCTCATGTTTGGCTGTATACTCTTAGACAGATAGACTCTTTAGAATGAATTTGACAGTGCCCTTTCTATTTATTGGAAAACTTTGAGAAGTAGTATTACTGTTTTTATTAGATCTCTGTTGAAAGTTTGGTATAATTTAGCAGCAAACTCATCTGCCCCGGACTTACTTTGTGGTAAGGCCTTTAGTTACTGCTTCAATGTTGTTGTTATGGGTTCACTCTGGGTGGGTTTTTTCTGGTTATTTTTTCAGTCATCTGTAGGTATTCAGAAATTTATCCTTTACTATACTTTCTAATTTGTTGGAATATAATATTTTGAGGTTTATTCTGATGGGCTTCTGGATTTCATTGGAACCTGATTTATTCACTTTCTGTTGTACTGAGTTTTATTAATTTAGTCTGGGTCTCTCCTTTCTCTAAGTCCCCCATTCACCCTCTTTCTGTTGAGTCTGGCTAGGCATTGGGGAGTGACATTCAGTTTATTAAAGAACCAACACTTTGATTGATTCTTTATATTTTTATTCAAGTCTTTACCTCGTGGATTTTATCATAAATTTTATGGTTCAATTCTCAGCATTGCTACATTTAAACAGTCTGAACAAATACTGAAAAGGCATATAAACAAATGGAAAAGATCCTGGTTCAATTTTTGTAGTAAGGAGGCCACTTGTTGGTTCCAAGTTTCTCATCCCCGAAATAATCACACAGAAACTTTATTATTTAAATCACTGCTTGGCCCATTAGCCCTAGCTTTTCATTTGCCAACTCTTACATGTTGATTTAACCCATCTCCATTAATCTGCATCACCACTAGGTTGTGGCCTACCAGCAAAGTTTCAGCAGGTCTGTCTTTGGCAGAGGCTGCATAGCTTCTCCTTCACTCTCCCTCCTTTCTCCCAGCATTCAGCCGAGCTTTCCCTGCCTACCTGTATACCCTGCACAAGCCCAAAGCCGTCCTTTATTGACCAATGGTATTCACAACATGCAGAGGGGAATCCCACATCAAATTTCATTCAGATCACATCAGCATTTTTTGGTATGTTATAAAAAAAAACTACACAGAAACCCTCTCTCAAAAAACAAAACAAAAATGTTTAATGAACATGAGAATATTAATCATGAAGAGATGGCTAATTTATTGAATGAATATGAATTGGATAATCATACCTAAAATTGGGAAATGTATTGTCTCAGGACAATCTTACAATTTGATTTTTAAAAAAAGGGGTATTTTATTGGAGGGGATAAAACTTACAGATCAATGTCCCAAACCACATTCCTTTGGTCACAAACAGGAAACCGAGTCTAACAGTCAGCACGGAAGCCGGAAGCAAGCCAGCTTGGAGAGGTGCTGCGGCTTTTTTTAAAATGAAAACCAGGCCCCACATTGGTATCTTAGAAGCCATTTGCTGAAAGCTAGAGGGCTTAATCTTCCGCAGCAGAAATGAGGCAAAAAAAATGATGATTTTCTATGTTCAAGCAAAATCAAAAGTAACTACAGTGTCACAAATATACTGGTGATGATTTCCTCAGATCCCTTAAAGGAGTTTCCTTTTGATACCTGTCCTCCATTGGCCAACTAGCCTTACATCATGGGATGAGAGATTTGATAA
>JAQHUG010000741.1:108154-133548 GCA_028555095.1 Dicrostonyx torquatus | reverse complement strand
TCTTCAAACCCTTCAGAGACCTACAGAATATGACATTTAAGATGTTTTAATAGCAAAGGTTCCCTTTTTTTTTTTTTATAACAATAAGACATGTCTGCTAATGACAGCACCAATCTACTTTGGAGATGATAGGCATCCTACATTGTGTTTAGATAAATGTGTCTCTAAGTTGTCTTTGTTAGTCCCTTGTTAGTCTTGTTTTCTGAGTCTTCTGTCTTAAGCACCCGAGATGCTGCATGAGCCGCAGGGTTACCAAGGATGGTTTCAAAAGGCATCTTGAAGAGACGATGCTACATTCTACATTAACTTCCTGCTTCCTTATTTTTAAGTAAAACATATTAGTCTTAGTTTTCACTCAGTAGGAAGATCCCAAAATAAGTAGACCTGAGCTTTAAACTGACAGGAATTAGCAGAAATAACTAGGAAACGTGGTAAACATTACTGTGAAAGGCTCGGCTCAGAGGGTAACAACGGGTGCTGAGATCGCAGGACTGAAACAGCCTGATCTCCCGTGGGGCTCCCTGTGCTCAAGCCTGTTTCTTTACAACTTCATCAGCAAGCAGTTGGGCTGAACACAGCCACTGTACAAATCACCTTTTGTGCGATCCCGGAAGTTGTTCGCGCTGACTTATGGGAAATGTAGTTCCAAACACGATGACGCCACAAATCGAGTCTTGGATACTTCCGCGTTCAGTCTTGAAACTTAGCTTTTCCCTAAAGTTAGGCGAGTGTCCTGCTCAGCGCTGGGCTTGGATCTCTGACATGGAGGTTGGTGCAGGGTGCAGCGCCGTCCTGCCGATCTGAGGGACTTTGCAAGGTGGCGGGTCCGGCGTGGAGGGAGCTGACTTGGGCTGCTTAGCAGGGAGGCGGGAGAAGCTGACCTGGAGGTGCTGTGCTGACCTAGGCAGGGCCACTGCACCTGGGTGCAGGTTTCAGGGGAGAGGGCGCCACGCCAAAGCCCTGTGCTGAGAGTGCCCAGTCTCCTAGGACGCCCCTGCTGCCCGAGCCCACCTGGAATGGAAGTGGGAAAGAACCGGGTTGCAATGGCAGAGAAGGTCTGAGGAGTGAAGGGAACTCACTTTCCTGCTTGCCTGGGAAGCATGCTCTCCCTCGAGACCCTTGTTCGCATAACGGTAGTCATAATTCTCAGGACTTCTAGACCATGTGAACAAACACCTCCTCACAGAGGTGCCATTTCGTTCCTAGTTTCCAGAGAGTCCTGTGAGGGCTATTGTTATATAGGATGCTAGGTCCTTTCTCTGTGACATGATTTATTATGGATGACTCTGTTTGAATAGGAAACCCTAATGTACACATCTTGACTTGAACCATCACATTAACACCCCTGTGTAGCCACAGAATAATCTTGTAATTGGTATTGACGTGTCATTGTGCAATTCACATAATTACAGATTTTACACTCCATAGTGGAAGAGACTAGACAATAGTACTGCATCAGCATCACTTGAGACTGTGTGACGTCAGAAGTTTGAACTCCTTTTCAGATGTGAGGGAGGACTTGTTGTGATGAGAGAAATGGGCCTTGTGATTGACAGGAGGAGGCTTGAATGTCTGTAAGGGAGGGGTAAAGGACTCTGCTATTCTGACAGGTGCTGTATGTTGCCCTCTCATGTGCTTTTCTTCTATGTCTTTCTTTTATCTGCATTGGCTGCACTCAGTAAACATACTCAGTCACTGAAAGTGGCATCCAGGTTCACTGATGCTTCTCAAATAGGTCTAGAAAGGTTTAAAGTTTTGGTGGTGAGCTGAAGACAATAGGAGATAAATTTGGAAGGCTGTAGCCCACTGAGGGTTCTTTGAATTGCATATAGAAACTTCCTGTTCATGGGAAAACTGCCGCTCTCATCGTAATGGGAAAACGGGATAGCTTTGTCTGGAGTCATTTGGGTGTCCATGCCCTTGGGACAAAAAGTTTGGTTATCCCAAATAACTTGTTCTAATGTGGAAATAGTTTCATAGGTTTACAGAAAAAAAGAATGATATTAATCAAGACAAGTTTAAAATACATGGTAGGTACTATGAAATGGGGGACTTATTCCGTCTGCTCAAGATAGTATCTGGTGACATTCATGGCTCTTGAATAGATGGAAGCTAGCTTTCTGCCAAGTCAGTGGATTCTTTCATACCTTGTCGTAAGCTGTTTGGTCCACCACAAAAGTGACAGAAGAAATGAATGTTTCTGAAGGATAAAACCAGCCCAGGGAAAGGTAATTACTCTCTGAACCTGCAACATTCCAGTCTCTCCACAGTAATGAATCTCCACATGGCCTTTCAGTCTCTGCAGACACAGACTCCTCCCAAGAGTTTTCACTCACAGCCAGACCAGCTTCTTTTCAGTAGCTTTCCTCACAGCCACTCCCCCTAGCTCATGTGCTCTTGCATATATTGCCCAAGTGTGTGTCAAGCCAAGGGTTTATGCACTGGAGACTGGCTGATGACATTGGGTGCACTCTTAGGAAACATGGGCTTCAAACCACCTTGTTTTAGCTCCTGAAATTTTCAGTAAGTTTCCAACCAAATTTAAAATGATAGACACTTCCTGGTTAATGTTGCTGATCTCTAGGGAAAATTGTAGCTGTATGTGAAGTGGGAAGAGCCCCCTGCCTTCTCCATCAGAACATTTCAGTCAGTGAGTCTAAGAACACTTTGCAAATGCAATAACATGTTTTGAGTTGAAAGTATGTCTCAATTTGTCCTGCAGACTCTATCAAAAACTGTATTCAATGGTTTTGTTTGTGGTAAGTTGACAACAAAAGAAACAAAACCAAGAATAATCCTGAGGAGTCCGGGTTCGAATCATTTTGAGTTAAAAATTTCTGTCACTGAGTCCATAGACATGCCTCTCCATAATCAATGCCCCAGTGTTTTTCTCAGTTTCCTTCATGAAGTCACATTCGCCATGTCTTCTCTCTGTCACTACTCTCCAGCATCCCTGCAGGGGTGTCTGTGAACTTCATGACCGGCAAAATAAGTGGCAGGGAAAGCAGGAAGGCAGTTCTGCCCAAGAACATTCAATAGCAGGTGTTAGTTCAAAGGTCAAGAGTGTGCCCCCAGGGCGTTACGTTGGACACATTTATGCACAAACACAATTAAGTGAAAATTCTTCTGGTGTAATTAACTCAAGCCCATATGCATAACAGAATATACATAAATTGCTTTGAGGGATCACGCAAACTAAATACAGAACATATGTGACTACAGGGATACTCTTTGTAAAGCTGTAGATTGAATGAGAAAAAATGGGTTGAAGAATGGATGAGATAAACTAATTTATAAAGATCTGTAGGAGGGTCTCTGGCAGCATCAGCTCTAGCCTCACAGATAAAACAAAGTTGGCAGGCTTGAGATCTGCTGTAGGCTTCTGGACAGAAAACAGGCTTTGCATTCCTTCCCTTGAAGGAAGAACCCTGTATGCTTTAAATTCCAGGTTCCTCAAATGCATATGTGCATACAAAGACCTCTGTGCCCACTACACATCCCACAAAGGTCATTTTTTACATTCCAGGTTTCTGCAGTTACTTCAGTATGCATAAAAACATGAATATTTCCATCTAGAGGCCTCAGATGACAAAAGACATGGAATGTTTGTCTTTATGGATCTGGGTGGCCTCAATATAATCTTTTCTGGTTCCATTTACAGCTACACAGTAATAATGGATGTGTACCACATTTTCATTATTGTTTTGTCAGTTGAAGGATATCTGTGTCATTTCCATTTCCTAGCTGTTATGAACAGAACAGCAATGAACATGGCCAGGAGACTGTCTGGGGATTGGATGTCAGGATCTTTGAACTATTACAAAGTAGTTTAGTTGGGGCATATAGGAGATTTATTTTTTAGCTTTTTGGGAATTTCCCTTTTCTGATTTCTAGAGTGGCTAATTGTTTGCAATCCCAGCCAAAGTGGATAAAGGTTCCCTTTCCTCACGCCCTCCCCAGCATTACCTGTTAGTTGTTTTGCTGATCTGTGCCATTCAGACTGGGGTAAGATGAACTCTCACAATTGTTTAGACTTGTGTTTCCTTAATCACTCAGGACGTGAACAGTTTTTGACTGTTCCCTGACATTTGTGTCCTCTTTTGAGTACTCTCTGTTTAGGTCCCAGGCCCATTTTGAGAATGGGTCCTTTGTTTAATTGTTGTTGCTTTTGGATTCTGTTTTTTGAGTTCTTTGTATATTCTGGATTTTACTCCTCTGTCAGGTGTATAACTAGCAAAGGTTCTCTTCTCTTCCATGGCTTCCTCTTTCCCCAATTACTGTTTCTGTAGCTCTACTTAACTTTTTAGTTTTATGAAATCCCACTAATCAATGTTTGACCTCAATTCTAGAGCAAATCAAGTCCTGTTCACAGTGTCCTTCCCTACACCTGTTTCATATGTGCTACCTCCTGTGTTTTGTTCAGGTTTTTACCCCTTAGGATTTGGTCGGTTTGGTGGTACTCTTCCTATACAGTGATAGATCCAGATCTAATTTCAGGCTTCTGCAAGTGGAAATCCATTTCCTCAGGAACACTTTTTGAAGACGCTTTCTTTTTTCCAGCAGATACTGTTGGCAACTTTGTAACCTTTAAATTGCTGAAATTATCTATGTTCATGTTTAATGATTCAGCTTTGTTCTATTTGTCTGGTCTACATATTTGTTTTCTGTAATGGTTCCATTTTTCCTTTTTATTACTCTGATTCTGTACTATATCTTGAGGTCTTGAGTGGTACTCCTGCTAGCATTGTTCTTTTGCTGAAGATTGTTTTGGCTATGGCTATGTGGGCATCTTTTGTGATCCTCTATGAACTTCTGATATTGTTCACTTCTATGATGAATGAGATGTGGATTTTAACTGGGATTGTATTGAATCTGTAAATGGATTTTGGCAAAGTGATCCTTTTTCGCAATATCAAGTCTACCAATACATGAGCATTGAACATCTATATATTTTCTGATGTCTTTCTCTGCCTCTTTCTTCAGTTGTTTAAAGTTTCCCTTGAAAAGCATCTTTTCACCTCCTGAGTTTTGTTACTGTCACTTTCACTGACCTGTAGAGACCTGTGTCTGTAGGACCTGGGATCTGAGGACCTGACATAATGGGATGAGCTGTAGTCAGTACTGTAGACAGCCTTACTTCAGTTTCAGTGTACTTTTACACATGAATGTTACAAAAACAGCAGTGATCCAAGGAAGGTTTTTTTTTAAATTCAGTTGATCATGATCATTGTAAATGTTATATCCATCTTTTTCCCTTGGTAGACCTCTCAGTTTCCCACAGGATTTAGACTGTTCCTTGCTGTTCAAGCTAATAAACACAGTTCTGTCTGTTGAAGTTCAGACTCCTGACTCTATTCTGTCTTCTCTCTCTTTATGCTGTCTCAGAAATCTAACATTGTCAGTCACATGTGGAATCTGGAGAATTTTAAATCAAGGAAGAGATGTGATGGTGACATCAGGAAGAGGAGGCCGGGAGAATCATTGGTCACTTGATGTTCTTGTTCAGTTAGACAACAGGAAGGAATATTAGGGTACTATGGCTGACCTAAGTCTACAGGAATAAGGATTTCAAATGACTAGGTGCCAAATGAGAACACCAAGAATAAGAAATAAAAATGTAAAAGACATAAAGACATAAAGAAGACAAAATCAGTAGCTGGGATCACACGATCTTATATTAACTCATGACTCAAAGGCAATGACCTTCATTAAAAAGTCCAGCGTGCTATATAGTATCACCATGTGGGAAATGGCCACAGTCAACAGACATCTAAATCACTCAGTGTTGGTGATAAGGCCATAGGATACCTCAGAAACAGCTGCATTGGGGCTGATAACCCAAGAGTTAGATCTCCCAGTAAATGCCCGATTGGCTTTTTCACGACACTGATTCTGTGTCAGACTGGACTAGCCAAGTACACAATTGGACAGGGACAAAGAAATATATTTCCCATTGTTCTTTCATGAAGTCCTCTGAGAATGCCTTGGGACAGTGTAAGTCCTCACGTTGAATAAACTTTCTTCTAAATTTCCTAATTATAAACTTATTAAAATATTTGTCATTCCATTTCGTCTATGCATTCTTCATTTATTGTTCTACCTCTTGTCTGATCAAATTCATGTTCCTGGCTACACCATTACTTGCATCATTTTCTATATGTTCAGGATCCCAGACCTCATCCAGAGGTGCTGCATCAGATCTGCATCTTCATTGTATTTCTTATTCATGATTGTGTATAGTATGTTGAAAAGTACCTTGTCCAATACCATGGGTCTTTACTGTGAGAAATGTATATAATAGGTGTTGTATTATAATGCAAACATGGAACATTAGAGGTATATCTTTTTCAAATTTTTACTCTTTATTTTCTGTGTGTGGGTATTTTTCTAGTGTTCATGTCTAAGAGATTGTCTGACCCGCTGGAACTGAAGTTACATACAGTTTTGAGCAACCATGTGACTTCTGAGAATCAAACCAAGGTGCTTTGAAAGACCAGTCAATCCTCATAATTACTAAGCCATCTCTCTAGCCCCATCATACTGATTCATAGATCCATAACTCTCCATTTTATGGTTCTTAAAAGTATAATGTCCATGGTAGTTTCCAGGTTCTTCTGCCCTCACTTTGATTAAAGATGAGTTCCATATAACATCACAGTACTACATCAGCTTATTTTAGGGACATTGCTTACCTATATCGGAAGCATTTCTAGCTCTCCTCTCATTCTTAATGACTTCTAGATTTGTATGCAGAAGCACATGATTCTTCATGTGCTATTATTGACAGTTTTAATGAATGCAATGTATGATATTCATTTATTGTTCTTTATTTCAGGATATGCTGTCGTTCTGGGATGTGGCCATTTATTTCTCTGCGGAGGAGTGGGAATGTCTGGGTCCTGCTCAGTGGAATTTGTACAGGGATGTGATATTGGAGATTTACAACAATCTTGTGTTTGTGGGTGAGGCTCTCTTCCATGATAAATTCTTAGTAATTGTCCACATGAAGCTTGCTACCTTTGTAGAATATCTGATGGAAGTTTGTACTTACAACAGTGAGTGGTAGTGTTAGAAATTCAATTGCATGAGCAGGGTGTGTACATGTTAAAGAGAATTTCACACTCATCAATTTTAATATATGTCCTTGTAACTTAGGACCAAGAACCTCAAGACGTGCAAATCCTAAATTTCTCTGAAACAGTCTGATGTGCCCAATATATAACACATGAAGAGTTGTCCCTCTATGATCCTTTATTGTATCTTCTCATTCCCTCTGCACAGAGTCCTGGGGAGGACATGTGATTCCCAGGAGAACACACTAACAATGTTGTTCCCTTTTCACACAATCAGGTCTTGCTTCATCGAAGCCATACCTGGTGACATTTCTGGAGCAAAAACAAGAGCCTTCAGACATGAAGAGACAAGCAGCTGCCACCACACAGCCAGGTGTGTAGGGATAAGGGGATCAGTGAACAGATTGGGAGACCAGTGGTCCAACAGAAATCTGGGCTTTATCCTTAGCACTGAGAAACAAGATTTCAGTGGAAATCATTTTTTAGGGATCTTCCTTTCTGTCCTTTGCTTTCCAAGGAGGACATCTCTCAGATGTTTCTGATGCTTGGAGTTTCCCACACTTTGTTCTTCTCCACCTATGAAGTTAGCTTGTGTTTACAGTGATTCCAAAGCTCTGTCATTTCTTAGCGAACTTGACTTATTTTTCATAATATGATTGTCTTGGATATTTATTTTCCTCATAAAATATTCATTAATCTTCCTACTTTAAATTTTTGGAAATTATTATTTCATATGGTAATAACAGTCTTCTGGTTTTCCAACCTGACTTTCATACCTTTCAAAACAAAACTCTGTATTAGAATATATACAAATTATGTATATAATATGTGTATATTATAATATATAATTATAATGTATATAGTACATGTATATAATTTATATACATAAATTATGTATAAATGTGTTTTCCACATTTGAATACTTTTATCCTTTGTGTTTATCTAGTCAAGAATTTATATATTTGTTTAAGGGATTGATTTCCAATAACATAATACTCAGAAAAGTCTTCTTAATTGTTTTTGTTATGCCTTCCTTCCATGTTTGACTTTGATTAATAATCCATTATTTCTATGTTCAATGTTTTTATAGTCTTATTTCGTGTAAGGTTACATGATTTCCAGCTGTTGCTGTTGTGTTTCTAATTTATGCTCCATTGGATGCAGCTGTAGAAATTTAGATTTAAGTATATCATTTCCAAAGGAAAATGCACATATAGTAATGAGTATCTGTTTTGTTTTTAAATATGAGCATGCTAACTATAAAGAATTTTGCTCAGTTTTCATTCATTTTTCATCCTTTTATCATCAGGCAATGAACAATATACAGTCAAAGAATATAGTAAAACCTTTCGTTGGAACTCACAACTTACTAACCACCAAAGGATACATTTAAAAATGAAGCCCTATACATGTGAAGAATGTGGCAAGTCTTTTTGTTTCCCATCATTACTTTCTATACACAAGAGAATTCATACAGGAGAGAAACCCTACAAGTGTGAAGTATGTGGCAAGGCCTTCCATTCTCCGTCATTATTTTCCGTGCACAAGAGGATCCATACAGGAGAGAAACGCTACAAATGTGAAGCATGTGGCAAGGCCTTCCATTGTCCATCATTACTTTCTGTACACAAGAACATTCATACTGGAGAGAAACCCTATAAGTGTGACATATGTGACAAGGCCTTCCATGCTCCATCAGTACTTTCAAGACACAAGAGAATCCATACAGGGGGAAAACCCTATAAATGTGAAGTATGTGACAAGGCCTTCCATTGTCCGTCAGTACTTTCTGACCACAAGAACATTCATACAGGAGAGAAACCCTACAAGTGTCAAATATGTGGCAAGGCCTTCCATGCTCCGCCATTACTTTCTGCGCACAAGAGGATTCATACAGGAGAAAAACCTTACAAGTGTGAACTGTGTGGCAAGGCCTTCCATACTCCATCATTGCGTTCTGTACATAAGAGAATTCATACAGGGAAGAAACCCTACAAATGTGAAGTATGTGGTGAGGTCTTTAGCACCTCCTGGCAAATATCCAGTCACTTGGTAATGCATTCTGGAGAGAAACCATACAGATGCGAAGAATGTGGAAAAGCCTTCGCTACAAAGTCATACCTAACTAAACACAAATTACTTCACAATATGGAGAAATTTTACAGATGTGAAGAATGTGGCAAACAGGTCAACAGTTCTCGAAGTCTCCAAGAACATCAAAGAATTCATTCTGGAGAGAAACCCTACAAGTGTAAAGAATGTGGCAAAGACTTCAGAACGTACACAGCACGTTCTAGACATCGGACCGTTCATATTGGAGAGAAATGTTACAAGTGTGGAGAATGTGGCAAAACCTTTTACCAGTCTTCTGGTCTTAAGCAACACCAAAGAAATCATCTGTGAGAGAAAGCACACTGGTGTGAAGAATGTGCCAAGGACTTTGAGACTTACAAAGAACTTTTGAAACTACTGAAATCCATATTGGAAAGAAATGTCCCAAGTGTGAAAATTGTTGCCAGCTGTGTAGTAAGCTTTCTAGTATTTCTCAACAAAAGGTAGTTCAAACTGTAGTCAAGAGTAAAGATTTTAAGGTGTTCATTAAATGTTTTACACTTCTTCAGACCACAAAACATATGAAATTTTTCATTCTGAATAGAAGCCCAAATGGTAGGAATGTGGTAAAGTTTCAGAATATTTCAGACCATACCCAGCACAAAAGAATACAGAGGGGAAGGCAGCCATACTCATGTAAAGAATGTAATGAATTTTCCATTGAATTATTTCTTTCTGACCACTATCGAATTTACCCTGAGAAGAAGCACCACTACTGTGAAGGGTGTACTGATGTCTTTGAAGGCTTTTTACAAACAAAGAGCTTCCTTCTTAAGCTTAGCAAAACACCTACAATTGTGAAGAGTCATCATCCAACCCTTGTGGTACAAGAGTGTCTGCAAATGTAGACTGTGCCCAGGTATTTTGCTGTTCTTCATGCCTGTTTCCACATCATAGAGTTCATATAGGTCTAGGGTACTACAAATGCTAAGATTGTGACAAGGCTTTTATCTGACTTTTGTAGAAATAGGCAGGAGCAGCGGGCTGTGTCCTGCCTGGCTCCCAGCCACACATCTGCATGGCTATACCCGGAATACACAAATTACACACAAACTAGATGCATTTAAATTACTGCCTGGCCCATTATCACTAGCCTCTTCTGGGCTAACCCTTACATCTGATTCAGCCCATTCCTAAAAGTCTGTGTGTCACCACGAGGTGGTGGCTTACCAGACAATTCTAATATACATCCATCTCGGGCGGGAGAATCATGGTGTCTGCCTCATTTCCTTCTATCTCACCATCTTATGTTCTGTCTACTCTGCCCATCTAAGGGCTGTGGCCTATCTTACAGGCCAAGGCAGCTTCTTTATTAACCAATGAAAGCAACAGAAATAAAGAAGGACCCTCCTACATCAACTTTCATATCAGAACTGTCTTCTGAGACTTAATCTAGTAAGAAACTCGACACACTCTAAAGTGTGGGAAAGTCTTCAATAATATCACTATCATCAACACAAAAGTCTATTCATCCAAACCATTTGGAAACTTCTTATGTAATATTTTAACCTTCATCAGCAACAAAGGTTCTTCACTGATGAGATGTTCTACAAATGCAGATTTTTTTCTGATCTCAACTTTACATAGAGAAGCAATACATGACAGAGCCTCAGTTGAGTGAATCCCTGAATCTGACTGACTGATGAGCGTATCTGTGGGTCATTTTCATGAATTTGAATTGACATAAGAGACTCTAGACCACTAGATGATGGTAGTGCACTTTGTGGGTGCCACTCTTAGTGAGCTGGTCTTGTGTGTAAGAAGAAGATAGTAGCATTTCTGTATGGTTTCTACTTCATCTACGGTCTCGATATTTCAGCTGTGTTCTCCTGCCCTGGCTTCCATGGAAGATGAAATGCAGACAGTGAAATGAAATAACCTCTTTTCTCCAACTAAGTGGTTTTGGGTCATGGTGTTAATCATGTAATTCAACAGAAATAAAACTAAGTAAACAATATGGGAAGGCTTTTACTCTTCTTTATACACTAGTTTTCATCAGAGCCTTCATACATGGGATAATATCACAAGGCTTTGAGGTTTCATCAACATTAACTCTTCATTAGAGCATTCATAGTGTAAAAATTCCCTGCTGTTACAAAGAATATTATAAAAATTTTATTGCTTTTTTATCAGGATTTGAACACCATAAAGGCCAGACTGTAGAGGAATCCTGTGAAAAGAAAGGAAACTCAAATCTAAACATGGAATATAAGAAATTCATGTAAGAGAATATGCTACAATGCCAATGATCAGTTACTTGACACACCTTCATACCAGGAAATTTCTTTCCTCAAGAAAACTTACAGATACAAATAATGTGTAATGCTTCTGATTTTTAACTCCATTCTAACTAGCCATGAGTGAATTCGTATTATGTAGAGCCCTTCTACATATGAGTCTGGCAGTAACTTTGTACAACATATAGACCTCAGGAGAGGAAATTAATTATATCAGAAAACACTGTGTGAAGGCAAAGAGTGTAGCAAAATCTTCATCCTCCCTTAAAAAGTAATGACTAGAGGAGAATTAGTGTAAAAGACCAATTCTATTAATAAGGAATGTTGAAAATGTGAGGTATTGTTTGGAATTAAAATGGCATTGATGTTTGGTATGCAGAAAATATGGTATAAAATAAGATATTACTGTCAGACTCATGTAGATCATTCAAGACATGATATCAATTTAAGTTTTGAAATAGTTTTGTAAGCTTTGACACAGCTAAGCTTTCTGAGATTCAATCACATGACTTAAGGAAAGGTCACAGAGTGTTTTTTGTTTTTGTCTTTTAGAGAATCTTTTTCGGTTGTGATTGCTTGTTTCTTTGTTTTTGTTTCTCTGTGTCATAGCCTGTAACTATCTTTGTAGACCAGGCTGTCTTTGAACTCCCAGAGATCTGCCTGCCTCTGCATCCAAAGTACTGGGATTGAAGGCATGTGCTATAATGCCTCACTGTTGTTTTTTTTTAAGTACTATACAACCAAATTATTACATTGCCTAGGATATTGGATATGCCAAGACTGAAGGAGATAAGTACAGGACCTGCTAAGGAAATCTACAATGAATGAAGCATGCTGAGGATGGGGGCTATGTGACTTTCAGGCAGACCTGGAAGGGTGGAGCACATAAGTCCTCTGAAGTCAACATTAGTGCAGCAGTTTCAGTGAACTGTAAGATCATGTGTTTGCCCTGTTGAATTTTGGCTTGATCCTTGCTGTGTTATATTTCTTTCAATTTGGATTCAGAATGCTTGCTCAATGTCAGTGCACGATGGAAATAGTTAAAAAAAAATGTTCTAGGAACTCAGTTAAGAAACTGCCTTGAGTCTCAGATTAGATATGGAACGGAATCCTTTCTACTCTAAAAATTGTTAAATACTTTGTGAATCTTTCAAATTGGACTTTACTTTGTGAATCAAATGATGTAATACTGGGGAGAGGTGAAGGAATATTATGATTTAAAGTTGTGTAATGAGTAATAATGACATCTTTAAAAACAAACTTATTGCCCAACAATACACACAACCATATTTGTATTCATAAAAGAAAGAGGGAATTACCTCTGAAGATTGTCCCCAGACCTCCATGCTTAGGTCAAACCCGTACATACATACATACATACACACACACACACACACACACAAATAAACTTAAATTGTGTTGTCAGAATTTATTCTTGTTTCATATAGACAAGGGAAGGAGAAGTAATGCTTAAATCCCAATTGTTAACACGATGAAATGTAGGATCACATGAGGAGCAAGTCTCTGGTGATTTCTTAGCAGGGATCTTCGTTAGTTTATTTGAGGTGACAAGAACTGTTGACCATGAGTGAAAGTGCTATGAGATAATGCTCTTGTACACTGTAAAGATTTGTCACTCATATGGGTTTAATAAAACACCGATTGGCCAGTAGTTAGGCAGGGCAACCAGACTAGAAGAATTCTGGGGTAAAAACAGGCAGAGACACAGTCGCCACCCAGACACAGAAGAAGCAAGATGAGAATGCCTCAATGAGAAAAGGTACCAAGCCACCTGGTTAAACATAGACACAAATTATGAGTTAATTAAAGTTCTAAGAGCTGTTTAATAATAAGCCTGAGCTAATGGGCCAAACAGGATTTTTTTATTGAGCTACATATTTTTCTTCAATTCCCTTCTACCCTCTCTCATGGTCCCAATGCTTCTAAATCACTCAGGAGATCTTGTCTTTTTCTACTTCCCATGTAGATTAGATTCATGTATATATCTCTTAGTGTCTTCTTTTTTGTCTAGATTCTCTGGGATTATGAATTGTAGGCTTTTTTTGCTTTATGTGTAAAAGTGACTTATGAGTGAGTACATATAATATTTGTCTTTCTTGGTCTGAATTACCACACTCAATATGATGTTTTCTAGATCCATCCATTTGCCTCCAAATTTCAAGATGTCATTTTTTTCTGCTGTGTGTAAATATACCACACTTTCCTTATCTATTCTTTGGTCAAGGGGCATCTACGTTGTTTCCAGGTTCTGGCTATGACAAACAAAGCTGCTGTGAACATAGTTGAGCACATGTTCTTGTTGTATGAATGATCATCCTTTGGATATATACCCAAAAGTGGTATTGCTGGGTCTTGAGGTAGGTTGTTTTCCCAATTTCTGAGAAATAGCCAAAGCAACTGTACCAGTTTGCACTCCTACTAGCAATGGAAAGGTGTTCCCTTTACCCCACATCCTCTCCAGCATAAGTTGTCATCAGTGTTTTTTTTTAATCTTAGCCATTCTGACACATTTAAGATAGAATCTCAGAGATTATTCTTCAGTTTTTGACCTGGATCCCATTTTTTATTGAATTATTCATTCTTTTGATGACCAATTTTTTTAGTTCTTCGTATATTTTGGAGATTAGCCCTCTGATTTGGGGTTGGTGAAGATCTTTTTCCATTCTGTAGGGTGCTGTTTTGTCTTGTTGACCAGTGATGGCAGCTCTCCACAATAATAATAGACAAATTTTCTGAAACTGCAAGCAAGCCCCATTTAAATGCTTTATTTATAATTGGTATACTGGACGTGGTGTCTTTTCACAGCACTAGAACACCGACTAAACCACCATGGTAGACAATGACCTTGAACCATGATCCAAATTAAACTCTTTCTCCTTTAAGTGACTCTTATGAACATATTTTATCTCTGCAATAGGAACCGTTACTAAACTACATGCCAAATGAAAGTTTTGTTGTGATGTTTAATACATATGAGTCATAGTATTTTCCTCCCTTTTTCCTTTATTGTCCTCTTTTCTGCCCCTTTTGTTACTCTCTTCTGTTCCAAAAGGGTTCCCTCTCCCCTTTACCTATGCACCCCCCACACACACACACTTGGAGTAGGAGGGTTCTTCTGTATTTCTGTGCTTTTATTGGTTAAATAAAAAGGATGCCTGGCCTGTAAGATAGGACACAGCCCTTAGGTGGGTGGAGTAGACAGAACGGAAGACGGTGAGAGAAAAAGGAAGTGAGCCAGTCGCCATGAGGCTCCCGCTAAGATGGATGCAGGTTAGACTTTTCCGGTAAGTCACCACGTGGTGACTTACAGACTTTTATAATGGGTTAGTTTAGATGTGAGAGCTAGCCAAGAAAAGGCTACAGATAATGGGCCAGGCAGAGTTTAAATGAATACCATACTCATGTGGTTATTTCGGGCATAAGCAAGCAACCAGTGGCTGAGCGGGCCAGCAGCTGGGGGCTGGGAGTTGGGTGCCAGGAACACAACACGCACCTATGCTCACTTTATACAACACACACACACACACACACACACACACACATCTACATGACCAAACAGATGTAGTATCAGTATAACCTTTTGTATGTGAATGATGTTTTTTTCTTTTGCAAATTGTAGATACCATATATGTGGTTTCTGTTTCTCTGTAAATTTGTATTTGGTATTAGTTAATCACTTTGTTGTATCTTCAATGTTAAATAAATTACTCCATTTCAAAATGATTTTTATGCAGCGTAAGCAACATTTTATTTTTCCAAAATTGAGCATCCAGTTTTGCAATCACTATTTGTTTAAAAGGCAGGCTATATAAGAATATGGTTTTGAAATCTTGGTAAAAAAAATTCCAGTACATTAACTTAATGGTTTATCTTTGGTTATTAACCTTATAGTACATTGGCCTACATGCTTATTTTATGTATTAATGTAGTCACTTTTACAATGTGAGGTCTGTAAAACCAGGAGCATGCAATAACCTGCTCTCCTATAACATCTTCTTTGGGCAATTTATTTTTTATTTATTTTATTTTTACATATGGAAGTGTTTAACCTCCTCTGTTAGGGTTATTCCTGTATTTTTCCTTTTGATGGGACTATTGTAAATGTACTAGTTGTTTCCCTGGTGACTTTCTCAGCCTATCAGTTGTTGGTGTACATAGAGCTAATAATTTCAATAAACTGATTCTTCTGAACTGCTGTTTTACTGAAAGGGGTACCTATGAGATTCATGACTTTTTGCTGGAGAGTATGTGACATTTAAATCAAAGGGTCATGCCATCTTCAAACAGGGATAATTTAGTTTCCTTCTTTCTAGTTTTTATCCCTTTGCTATTTTCTGTTGTCTTATTTCTTTACTGAAGTATTTGAGCCAATTCTTGTATGACAGTATAGATGTGGAAGTCTTACCTCACACTACATTTTAGAGAACATGTTTTTAATTTTTTCTACTTTTATTGATGATTAGCTGTGGCCATTGCCATCAATTGCCCTTCTTATTGTGAAAGATTCATCATCCATTCCTGCTTTCCTAGGAATTTATTATAGAGATATTTTGAAGTTTGACAATTGCCTTCTCTATAACTATTGAGACAAGTCTGTGAATTCTCTGTTTTTCTCTATCAACGTGGTTTATTATACACAAGATTTGCCCATGTTTGGCCAAACTTTTTTTTTGGGGGGGGGGATGAAAGTGGCCCATTGTAAAGTATGACCTTAGTGATAGTTTAGTTTAGGACTTTTAGAAACTTTTATATTCATTAGGGAAATTGTTCTGCAATGGTTTGTTGCTGTTAATTAAAAATCTGTTTGACTAATCGCAAGACAAGAAGAAATTGGGTGAGACTTCCTAATGCAGAGAGAATGATGGGAGGAGGAAGCGTGAAGTCAGGAAGAGATGTCAATGTCTGCTGAGCAACAGGAAGTATAGACGATGAGGAAACAAGCCATCACATGGTGAAGCATAAATAGAAATATGGGCTAATTTAAATATGAGTTAGCTAGTAACAAACCTGAACTATTGGCTGAGCATTTATAATTAATATAAGCCTCTGATTGGTTATTTGGAAACTGATGGGTGGGAGAGAAACTTGTCTACAGTTTGTTATCTTGTGTTTTGAGATTTTTAAAATTTATTCTTCTCTCAATCAAAGCATTCCAATTGCAGCTTACTCTTCCCACTTCTCCCACCTCCCATCTTCTTTAAATCCACTCCCCCAAGAAAAGAGCATTGCACCAAGATGGGCAAGGAAACCTAGTAGGAGAAATGTAGTCCCAAGAACATGATAGTCAGAGACACCCCCACTCCCACTGTCAGAAGTACCACAACAACTCCAAACCAACAAGCGTAACATATATGCAGAGAATGTAGTGTAGACCCATACAGGATCCATAATTGCAACTTCAGTCCCTGTGAGCCACTATGAGCCCTGCTTAACTTACTCCATAGGCCATGCTCTTACAGCGTCAATAACTCTTTCTACCCATCTTTCACAGGATTTCACAAGCTCCAAGGGAATGGACCCAATGGAGAGTTCCAACCTGGGGTTCTCTCTCTGAATTCCTTGTTGTGGTTCTCTGCATCAGCTCCCATTGGCTCTCAGAGGAAGCCTCTTTGATCATGACTAGACTAGGCACTGATCTATGAATATGGAAAAACATGAGGAATAGTTTCCTTGATATTTATTTATTTATGGCCAGTTGAGTTTGGTTCTAGCCTATGTCTCCATGCTATCCAACTTCCTGTTCCTGCCCATTCATGCAGTGTCAGGCATAAGTTCCCTGGCATGCTATGGACCTCAAATTAGACTAATCATTGGTTGACTACTTCCACAAGTCACCAGTTTTGTGCCATCATTTCCCAGCATATCTTGCAGGCAGGTAGATTGTAGTTTGAAGGTTTTGTGGCTGGGCTGGTGCCCCAGTCCCATTAACTGGAGGTCTTGCCACTTTAGAGAAGATGGCCAATTCAGGTTCCATATCCTCCATTACTAAATGTCCTCACTAGGATCACCTTCATACATTCCGGGGAGATTCTACTGCACTAGGTTTCCACATTAACTCACAAATTCCCTCAATTTTCAGTCATTGCTCTTTCTGCTATCTCCCTCCATCCCTCCCCCAATGTGATCCTTCCTATTCCCATACCTACCCACTCCCAGTCCTCCTGTACAATCTGTTTCACCTTCCCAGGAAGATGCATGTATCCACTATAGAACCCACCTTGTTACTTAGCCTCCTCAGGTATATGGATTGAAACATGATTATTATTTACTTAACAGCTAACATATACTTATCAGAGACTACATACCATGTTTGTCTTTCGGAGTCTGGGTTACCTTACTCAGGATGATATTTTCTAATTCCATCCATTTGCCTTCAAATTTTATGATATAATCTTTTCAACAACTGAGCAACACTCCATTGTGTAAATGTACCATGTCATCTTTATCTATTGGTTGAGGGACTTTTAGGTTGTTTCCAAATTCTGGGTATTATGAATAAATCTGCAATGAACTAATGAAGCAAGTATCCTTGTGGTAGAATGGATCATCCTTTGGGTATATGGCTAAGATTGGTATAGCTGGGTCTTGAGGTAGATGAATTCCCAATTTTCCAAGGAACCTCCATATTGACTTCTAAAGTGGCTATAAAGGTTTGCACTTCTCTAAGCAATGCCGGAATGTTCCAGGTGATCCACATTCTGCACTTGTGTAGTTGATCTTATCATTTTCATACATTTCATACATTTCATAGATGTAAGATGGAATCTCAGTGTCATTTTGATTTGCATTTTCCTGATGTCATAGGATATGGAACATTTCTTAAAGTGTCTTAGCCATTTGGGATTCCTCTATTGAGAATTCTCTGTTAAGATCTGTACCACATNTTTTATGATATAATCTTTTCAACAACTGAGCAACACTCCATTGTGTAAATGTACCATGTCATCTTTATCTATTGGTTGAGGGACTTTTAGGTTGTTTCCAAATTCTGGGTATTATGAATAAATCTGCAATGAACTAATGAAGCAAGTATCCTTGTGGTAGAATGGATCATCCTTTGGGTATATGGCTAAGATTGGTATAGCTGGGTCTTGAGGTAGATGAATTCCCAATTTTCCAAGGAACCTCCATATTGACTTCTAAAGTGGCTATAAAGGTTTGCACTTCTCTAAGCAATGCCAGAATGTTCCAGTTGATCCACATTCTGGCACTTGTGTAGTTGATCTTATCATTTTCATACATTTCATACATTTCATAGATGTAAGATGGAATCTCAGTGTCATTTTGATTTGCATTTTCCTGATGTCATAGGATATGGAACATTTCTTAAAGTGTCTTAGCCATTTGGGATTCCTCTATTGAGAATTCTCTGTTAAGATCTGTACCACATTTTTAATTGGATTATCTGGTTTGTTGGTATCTAGTTTCTTGAGTTCTTCATGTATTTTGGATATTAGCCCTCAGTAGGATATGGAGTTGGTAAGAATCTTTTCCCATTCTTCAGGTTGCTTTTTTTGTCCTTTAGATGGTATCCTTTGCCTTACAGAAGACTTTCAATTTCATAAAGTTCCATTTATTAACTTTCTTAGTTCCTATGCCATTGGTGTTCTATTCAGGTAGTCATCTCCTGTGCCAAAATGTTGAAGGGTTTTGCCAACTTTCTTTTCTATCAGGCTCACTTTATCAAGTTTTATGTTGAAGTCTTTGATTTACTTGGATTTGAACTTTGCAGGGTAATAAGGGTGGATATATTTTCAGTCTTCCACATTCACACATCCAGTTAGACTAGCATCATTTGTTGAAGAAGCTTTTTTCCATTGTGTATTTCTGGATTTTTTTAAATCAAAAATTAGGTGTCCTTACATGTATGGATTTGTGTCTGGGTCATCAATTTGAGCCCATGGATAAAAGTGACTTTTTGTGCCATTATCATGCAGTTTTTATTACTAAAGTGTAGAATTATTTTTCTTTAGGCCACCAACTCACAAAAATCAACACAGAGATGTAGTATTAATTATGAAATCTCTGCCTTAGACTTGTTCCCACTTGGAAGAAATGGAGACTAAAAATGAGTTGTGAATGAGTACTGCATCCTGAAGAATCAGCACTTCTCATCTGAAGGGGCAACTCTCTAGTCATGTCTTCATGTAACAGCACAAACACACATGTGCACACACAAACACAAATGTACACACAGTCACACACAACACATCTGCGCATACAAATACATCTGCACATACAAATACACGATCTCACACAAAAACGTGCACACACAAAAACACACATGTGCCCATACCCACATACACACATTTGGAAGCCTACCCATGCTCAGAAATTCTTAAGAAAGTCCTAAGGTTGCTGACAATGCCCTTCACTGCAGCACTAGGGAGGAAGACAGAGCAGACATGACCGCATTTTAGACAGACTTGTCAATCAAATGTCCAGGTGGAAGCACTGCTTGTTGAATCTAGTTTCTCTAAATTGAGGAAGTTGTTCTGAGTCGGGGGTAAAACAGTCTGGAATAAAGGGATTGACTATCAGCTTCACAGTCTTCATCCACATGAAGTCTATAATGAAAACATAAAATCTTCCTTGTGATGGGGTTTGTATCCTTGTCTCAAACACGAACTACACCGAAATCTTCTAAAGAAGAGATGGATATGTCCAGTACCCCATGATCCTATGTAGCTTCTTTACTACAGTGACTGCCATCAATGGTCCTAAGAATATATTTCTGACACCTTTGAAGTCAATGAGGAATCATCACAGTGCTCTGCATAGTACAAATGAGGAAAGGTCAAGTCAGATACTGTTGATGTTCAAGATAGTGTCAAAGATGAAAATCTCAGCATAAGAGGAGAGAGAGGGAATTCAATAAGGATTATCAAACGTAGTGCAGGGGGAAATCCTACAACGCACAATGGACCAGTAGATGGTGCACAGTTCAGTGTGATCGCAGGAGATGTGCCCCTTGCGGGAGGTCCAGAGGAGGAAAGCATGTGCTCAGGGAACAGCCCGTGGAGACATACCTGCCCGAGATTGTGAAAGGTCAGGGAGAAGTGGGTGAGGTGCTCATGGTAAAGTGGACACAAAAATTGTTAGACAAACAAATGGGTGAATGTGTGGAAACGGAATTTACAGAAAAGTGGAAAGACTCTTAGATGGATTCTGGAAGTTCATTGCAAGTAAACATCAGAGATCGGTAATTTTCACTTCGCTCAATGATTTTTTTAAACATCTCTGTGGCCCTGACCAATGCCCTTCACTGTGTGGATTCCAGCGTTCATATGAACCCTATGCCGGCTGTGGAGTCTGATCCATGTCTGCTTCACACTGGGTGTCAGCACAGGAGAACATGGATTAATTTTATTACTGGGTATTAAACCAAAGCCACCTTCATTATAGTCAAGTGTCATAGCCCTTACCCTAAGCTACCCCTGTCCATTCTCTACCGTGTGTTTTGATAAAACGCGACTATAAATTGTCCTTGTTAGCCTTGTTTTTTTTGGGTCTTCTGTCTTAAGCACCTGAAACTCTGCATGAGTGGCAGGATTACAAAGGATGATTTCAAAAAGCATCTTGAAGAGATGATGCTCAGCCCTACACTAGCTTTATGCTTCCTTATTTTTAAGTAAAACAGACCAATGTGAGTTTTCATGCTGTAGTTAAGATCCCACACTAAGTAGACCTGAGCTTTAATCTCACAGGTATTAGCGGAAATAACTAGGAAACGTGGTAAATCATTACTGGAAAAAGGCCCGGCTCACTAGCTAACATCGGGTAGGACTAAAACAGCCTGATCCACCGTGACTGTCCCTGTGCTCAAGACCATTTCCTTACAACTTCGTCCGCACAAAACTCGGCAAGAACCCAGTCACTGATCAAATCACCTTGGAGGGGTGGGGGCGAATATTGGAAGTCCTTCGCGCTGACATATGGGAAATGTAGTCCCGATCACTATGACGTCACAAGAAGGTGCTGTGGATACAGGACTTCCGCTTTTAGTCTTGAAACTTAGCTTCTCCCCAAAGTTAGGCTGTGCTTGGATCCCTGACATGGAGGATGGTGCAGGGTGCAGCGCCGTCCTGCAGATCTGAGGGACTGTGCAAGGTGGCGGGTCCGTCGTGGAGGGAGCTGACTTGGGCTGCTTAGCAGGGAGGCGGGAGAAGCTGACCTGGAGGTGATGTGCTGAGCTAGGCTGGGCCACTGCACCCTGGTGCGGGTTTGACAGGGGAGAGGGCTCCACGCCAAAGCCATGTGCTGTGAGTGCCCAGTCTCCTAGGACGCACTTGCTGCCCGAGCCCACCTGTGCTTCTGGGTCTGAAGAGCTCAGTAGCCAAGGAATGAAGTTTGGAAAGAACAGGATTGCATTGGCAGGCTGGGTCTATGACCGCTGGTGTTTGAGGAGCTGAAGAGAGCTAACTTTCCTGCTTGGCTGGGTAACATGCCCCTGGCTGACCTTTGCTTGCATGACTGTAGTCAGATTTCATATGACATGATGAATACGTGGACAGATTGTGCCTGTTAAACTTTATGTCCGTCCTATTACTCTTGGTTTGATCTCGCAGATGTTTTTTTTTTGTTGTTGTTTTGTTTTGTTTTTTTCCGAGACAGGGTTTCTCTGTGTCTTTGGAGCATATCCTGGAACTAGCTCTTGTAGAACAGGCTGGTCTCGAACTCACAGAGATCCGCCTGCCTCTGCATCCCGAGTGCTGGGATTAAAGGCGTGCGCCACCACCGCCCGGCCTCGCAGATGTTCTTAAAGTTCCCATTTTCCAGAGGCAAACAGCCCTGGGAGGGCAATTGCTGCATAGATGTTAGTTCCTTTTCCCTCGGAATAAATTGTTAGATTTATGGAAGCCTCCATAGGTAGGACTAAGAATCACTTATATACACTCCTGTGACTGGAATCATCACATTATTGCTCAATATACCTGTAGAATAATCTTGTAGTTAGTTTGACCCTCTCTTTGCAGAATCCAGATAATTGTGGACTTCACAGTGCAGAGTGTAAAAGACTGGACAGTAATACCGCATCCAATTCCACTTCACACTGTATGATGTCAGAAATTTAGACATCTTTTTCAGATATGAGAGAGGACTTGGTGTGATGAGAGAAACGGAATTTATGATTGACAGGAAGAGGCTTGAATGTCTGTGTAAGGGAGGGGAGAAATGGTTCTACTGATCTGGCAGACTCTATACATTGTCCTCTGGTCACATGCTTTTGTTCTATGTCCTGACTTTAATTGATAGTGTCTAAACTTCCTTAAACAAACTGCCACTGAATGTGGCATCCAGGTCCACTGATGTTCCCTGAACAGTTCTAGAAGTATTTACTCAAGTTTTGATGCTGAGCTAGAGACAATAAAAGATGACTTGGGAAGGCTGAGGCTTACTCAGGTTCCTGTGACTTGCACGTGGTAGGTTCTTGTCAATGCAAAATCTTCAGTCCTCATCTTAAAGGGAAAAAGAGGTAGTTTAACCTGAAGCCATTTGAGTGACCATGCCCTGGGAACACAAATTTAGGTTACCCCAAATTCCATGCTCCAAAGTGGAAGCAGTTTCATGGGTTTACAGAACAAAGAATGCCATTGATCAAGACAATTTTAAAATGTGTTGGTGGGTACTCTAGAGTCATGTACACAGGATGACATTCTTGACATTTGGTTTAATGGCTGCTAATGTTCTGCCAAGTCACTGAATTCTAAAAGTTTCTTTTATCTATAGTCACAAACTGTTTAGTCTTCCACAGACTGATGCAAGGAATGACTGTTTCTGAATGGTAAAACCAGCCCAAAACAGGGACTTCTTCTCTGACCCTGCAACATGCCAGTCTCCCTAAGTACTGAAATTCCACAAGAGTTTTTCACTCACAATCAGGCACAGCTTCTTTCTGGCAATTTTCCTGCCCATTTCCTCGCCCTGTTTCATGGACTCTTTTTACATATATTGCCATATTCAGTCAAATCAATTGTGCTGGAGACTGGCTCATGACATTGAAGTCCACTCTTATGAAACATGGGCTTCAAATCATTTTGTCCTTTCCACTGGAATTTTCAGTGAATTCCCAACCATATTTAAAATAATGGCCACTTCCCAGTTAATGTTGCTAATCTGTAGGGAAAATAGTAACATTATGCAAAGTGGGAAAAGCACACTGCCTTCTACATCAAAAAAACTTCCAAACATTTTAGGAATGACACAGCATCATGCTCCCTACAGGCCTCAGACATTTATAGATATTTTGAATTAAGCCTATTCTGTGGCTCATCCTGTCATCTCTGAATTTCAAGAAAGAGTCAGGAAACCCAAAGTTCAAAATCAGCCTCTGCTTCATATCAAATTCAAGGTGACCCTAGGCTACATGCGACCTGTATTTCTAAAAAAGATTTTTAAGAACATAGTTTATTAAGTGTAGTCATTGAAGATGCTTTGTTTTCACCAGATGTTTTGACATTTTTGTGAACTGGGAAATGACTGAAGTGATATGTGCTCATGTTTGGGGTTCTCTGATTTTGTTCCATTGGTCTAGCATGTCTGTCTTTTCTAAACCTTTCATCTTGGTTTTATTACTATGCCTCTATCTTATATCTTGAGATCTGGAGTAGTCCTCCTATAATTGATCTTTTTTTCAAGATTGTTTTGGCTATGTGGGTTTTTTTGTGAGTCTATATGAACAGTATGATAGTGTTCATTTCTGTTAAAAATGAGATGAGAATTTTGAATGTGATTACTTTGAATGTGTACATTGATTTTGATAAAATGGTCATTCTGCCACTGTTAAATTTACCAATAACTTAGCATTAAATATCTTTCTATTTTCTAATGTCTTTCTCCATCTCTTTCTTCATTTGTTTAAAGTTTTCCAGGTAAAATGAATTCACCTCCTTGGTGTGTTGCATTCTTAAACAGTTTATTTTCTTTGAGGCTATGGTAAATGGGTATGTGTTCATGATCTTTCTCTATGTGTTTGTTGTTTATGTATAGAAAATTATTCATTTGTGCAAGTTGAGTCTTTATTCTTCCACATTGCTGAATTTGTTTGTATGTCTAGAAATATTTTAGTGTTATTTTTGAGATTATCTTTGTATATCATCCACAAATAGGCATACTTTTGTTATCTTCTTTCCCTATTTCTATTTATCCCTCTTGATTTATCGATTCAGCTAGTGCTCCTAGCAAAATTGGAAAAGGATATGAATAGTTTATACTTACGTCAGTCGCTTGCTTCATGTTTTCCTCATTTAGGAAGATTTGGGTTAGAGGTTTCCTCATGCATGGATTTTATGAGAAGTATGTTCCATCTAGTCCTCCCTTCTCTAGCACATTTATCATGAGTGCATGTTGGATTTTGTTCAAGGCCTTTTCTGTATCTGTTGGGATGCTCTTGTGATTTTTTTTTGTCTTAAGACTACACGGTTTATTAGATTTATTGGATTGTGTGTGTTGAATCATCCCTTATCAAGGGATAAGCCAACTTGATCATGTCAGGTAATCTTTTTGATGTGTTTGTGTTCTCTTTACAGGGTGTTTTTTTGAGCATTTTGAATCTGTGTTTATTAATGGATATTGTTCCCTAGTGTTCTTTTGTTCTTGTTATTTTATCTTTACCTAATTGTGTTATTAGAATGATACTGGCTTCAAATAAGTAGTTTGGGGTGGTCCTTCTGTTTCTTTTTTTAATATTTGAAGAATGATTAGCTGTAAACCTTTGGGTGTCCATGAGAATTCTGTTGTGAATCAATCTGGGCATGGAATCACTTTTTTTTTAATCTGGAAGACTTTTTTATATAAATTCACTTTCCCCATTTGTTTTGGGTCCATTATAGACCCAATTAAGTTCTTCCTTAATTGTCAGGGACCGTCGCCCCAACATAGAAACTGGTGCTTTTCCCTAAATGTGTTCTCGGAGGTGCGTGGAAGAAACGGACTCTTTCACACCATCATC
>JAQHUG010000741.1:83887-95280 GCA_028555095.1 Dicrostonyx torquatus | reverse complement strand
AAAGCATAGAGTAGTACTGGGAGGGAGTTCCAGTGAATACTGAAAATCACCCACATTTAATTTCCAACTGCTTAAAATTCCCCTGACCCCAAAAGGTAGGAGTAAGATTTTAAAAAAAACTACATTATCATAATATGGGGAAATGAACAGACCAGTTGAAGGTCATGGACTATATTTATAGTTAAATATTCTGTTGTAGAATAAAACAAGTCATGCTCACACCCTAAACCAAAACATTTTGTAGTTAAACGACTCCCTGGGTGGAATCCAAAGTTATCACCTTAAGGGAACTAGAATGTTAGTTGGATTCTTAGACTTTTGTTTGAGGAAGAAACATAACTACTTCTCTATTCCTGAAATATAGGGTCTGGATATTAGCCACACCTGTTGACAATAACCTTGAAAGAGCAGAACTTTCTGATCTATATCTATGTGGGACTTTTGTTTGAGGTAGAAACAGGCAATATTCTTGAAGGAATAGAGGTAAGTTCCAACTCTCTGACCTTTGGTCAAGGTTGAAATAGGCTTACATTTTTGGGCCACAACACCAGATACACTACTGCATGAGACAGAAGATTAATGTTAACATTGTCCTTTCATGGACACCTATGGCAAAACCTTCAGTCAATGTAAATCCTCACACTGGATAAACATTTGTAAATTTATTACAATACTTGTTATTCTATCATGTTTGTACTATACCCCATGTCTGATCAAACAATTCATGATTGTGTATAGTATTTTGAGAAGTATATTCACCATCACCATGGCTCTCTACTGTGAGAAATGTATACAATGTATGCTTTATAATGCAGACAGGAGACTCTAAAGCCTTTTTTTCAAAAATTTACTAATTTTTTGTTGTGTTGTCTAGATTCACAGGAAATTGAAATAAACTATAGTCATGTGAGTGTAGAAAATGTCAACTTAGAAAATGCATCCATAAAATTGTGCTGTGGGCCAGCCTGTCCATCATTTTCTTAATTAGTGATCAATAGAGCATGACACAGTCTCTTCTAGGAGGTGCTACCCTTGACCTAGTAACCCTGATTTATATTTTTTTACAATGATATGAAACAATCCAGTAAGCAGACCCCCCCCATGAACTCGACATCAGCTCCTGCCTCCAGGTTCCTGTCCTATTTGTGTTCCTGTCATACTTCCTTTACTGATGAATAGTGCTATGGAAGTGTAAATCCAATAAGCCTTTCTTCCAGAATTTAATTATTGGTTATTGAGCTTCATTGCTGGAATAGAAACCCTAACTAAGGCGTATCTGTATAGTTGATTCATTATATACATCTATAAGTCATTATCTGATCTTTTGGAATTGGAGTTACAGACAGTTGTGAGCAGCCATGTGGCTTTTAGTAATCAAACCCAAATCTTCCTTTGGAGGGTCAGTCAGTCCTAGAAATTGCTGAGATATTTCTCTTTCTATTTTATGATTCTTAAAAGTGTAATATTCATGGGAGTTTCTAGGTTGTTCTTCTGTACTTTTCTTAATGATGAATCCTGTATAACATCATAGTACTATATCAGAAGTATTTGATGGATATTACTCTACCTATATCTGAAGTACTTCTATCTCTCCTCTCTCTAGGTTACTATTAGATTTGTATCAAGAAGCATATGATACCTTTTGTTATTTATACTCTTACTGACAATTTTAATCAACACAGTATACTTTTTCACTCTTTTTACTTTATTTTAGTTCATACAGGAGAGAAACCCTACCAGTGTGAAGCATGTGGCAAGGCCTTCTGTGTTCCATCAGGACTTTCTGTACACAAAAGAGTTCATACGGGAGAAAATCCATACAAATGTGAAGTATGTGGCAAGGCCTTCCGTTGTCCATCACTATTTTCTAAACACAAGATAATTCACACAGGAGAGAAACGCTACAAGTGTGAAGTATGTGGCCTGGCTTTCCATTGTCCATCATCACTTTCTGAACACCAAAGAATTCATACGGGAGAGAAACCCTACAATTGTGAAGTATGTGGCACGGCTTGTAGGACTTCCCGGATTCTTTCTACTCACTTGATAATGCATTCTGGAGAGAAAGCCCACAAGTGTGAAGAATGTGGAAAAGCCTTCTCTACAAAATCATACTTATGTCAGCACAAAATAACTCACAATGCAGAGATCCCTTACAAATGTAAAGTATATGGCAAAGTGCTCAACAATACAAAAAACTTTAAGGATCATCAAAGAATTCATTCTGGAGAGAAACCTTACAGGTGTAAAGAATGTGGCAAAGATTTTAGAAGTTCTACAGCACATTCTAAACATCGGATAATTCATACTGGAGAGAAACACTACAAGTGTGAAGATTGTAGCAAAAGCTACTACCAGTCTTGTGGTCTCAAGCAACATCAAAGAATTCATTTGTGAGAGAAACCACACAAGTGTGAAGAACGTGCCGAGACATTCTGTACTCACCAAGAACTTTTTTTTGAAATGCCTGATAATTCTTACTGGATATTAATGCCACAAGTGCGAAAACTGCTACAAACTCTTTAGTAGGCTGACCAGTATTTCTCAACACATGGTAGTTCAGACTGAGGTGAAATAGTACAAGTCTTAAAATGTTCACAAAATATTTTTACTTCTTGATATAATAAAAGATATCAAAATTTTTCTTTCTGAATAGAAGCTCTCTATGTGTGGGAAATGTGGTAAGGTCTTTGAAATCATTCAGACCTTGCCCACAGAAGAGAAACAGTTGTAGAGGCCAACCATACACGTATGCAGAATATGGTGAATGTCATCATTCATCATCACTGCCCTCAGTAGAATTTGTGCTGGAGAGAAACATCACACATGTGAAGAGTATGAGATGCCTTTAAAAATTCTCAAACCTTAAACAAAAGGAAAGCACTTGTACTGAGCAACTATGACACAAATGTGACTAGTGTTCAGAAGGTTTTATTTATCGTTCATTCCTTATTGTACATCATGGAAGTCACACGTGAGTCTCTGCAAATAAACAGTCTATGACCAGTTGTTTAGATGGTCTTCATGTCTCTCTCTACCCACATCATAGGATTCGTATTGGTAAAGTGCAATATAAATGCTAAGACTGTGGCAAGACCTTCACCTGACTCACATCAAAAGTGTTCTTCAAAGTGTCGTAAGAGTGAGAAATTTGATACACCCAAATAATGCAGAATAGTCTTCAATAATATTTCTAATTTTTAAAAATATTTATTTATTTATTATGCATACAATATTCTGTCTGTGTGTATTCTGCAGGCCAGAAGAGGGCACAAGACCTCATTACAGATGGTTGTGAGCCGCCATGTGGTTGCCAGGAATTGAAGTCAGGACCTTTGGAAGAGCAGGCAATGCTCTTAAACACTGAGCCATCTCTCCAGCCCAATATTTCTAATTTTTATCGCCACCAAAAAATATTTGTTGATAAGAAGATTTGCAGATACTTATGGCTTATTTTGCTTCTGATAAACTTCACACAGATAAACAATATATAATATTGTCTCAAGTAGGTACATGACTGGAACTCACTGACCCATGGGCATGTCTGTGGGGCATTGCCATGAATACTAACTGATGTAGATGAATCTAGACCATGAGATGATGCCAGTGCACCTTGGATGTGCCACTCCTGGACAGATGGTCCCAGGTATATGAGATTGTAGACTAATGCCAAGTCAGAGAGAAGATAACAGAAAACAGCATTCTACCATGGTTTCTGTTTTACGTGCTGCCCTAGATTTCAGCTGTGTTCTTCTACCCTGGCTTCTAAGAATGATGAAGTGCAACCCATATCACTCCCTTTCTCTCCTGTGTAGTTCTTATCATGGCTTTTATCACAGCAGCAGGAACTTCACTAAGTAAAGAATGTGGCAATGTTTTCCACTCTTCTTTATGCCATAGTTATCATCAGAGCCTCCCTCCTTGAGACAATGTCACATGGCTCTGAGGCTTGTTCACCCTTGACTCTGTGCTAGAGAATTCACATTGGGAAAAGCTCCACTGTTACAAAGGATATGGTAAAGTGTTTCCTGATTTTTTATTGTCTGTTGAACATCATAGTGTAGAGGAATCCTGTAAAAGCAAATGAAACTGTAAATAGGTGAAACATGAGAGAATGAAATTATGAGAAAATCATATTTAAGAGAAAATACTGTAAACTCCAACAAAAGGTTAATTGACACACCTTTATATCAAGAAATTTTGTTTGTTGAGAAAACCCATAGATACAAATCATGCGGAACATGTTTAGTTTAAAGTCAATTTTTGTTAACCATAAGTGAATTCATATTATGTAGAAACCTTGTACATATGACTCCAGCAATAACTTTAAACTTTGTCCAACATACACACTTTATAAGACTAAATGAGGTTATATCAGAAAACATTTATGAAGGCAAAGAATATAGCAAAGTATTTCATCCTCCCTTAGATAATAATCAATAGAAGGAAATTAGTGTATAAAAGAAATCCTGTTAATATGGAGTGCTGAAAACTGGGAGGTATTGCTTAGGATTATTGTGACATCATTGTTTGATTGCTGGAAAAAATACAAGTAATGGATGCCAGAATCATTCAGTTTACTCAAGACTGTGGTGATCAATTTCTTTTTTTTTAATTTTTATTGTTAAAAGAAAAAATTACATTTACTCCCTTTGATCCCGGTCCTCCCGCTCCCCCACTACCTCACTGCCCTCCCCCTGCTTCCTTAAGATGGTGCAGGATACCCTGTCCTATGGGACACAGCCAGCTGCTTCAAGTTCCTATGGTCTTTCCTTTCTTACAATGTGTAGTGGTTTGAATAAGAATTGTCCCCATCATCTCATATATTTGAATTCATCATCATCAGGGAGTAGCAGTATTGGAAAAGGATTAAGAGGTGTAAACTTGTTGGAGGAAGTGTGCCACTGTAGGAGCAGGGGAGGTCTGTACTGCAATGAACTCACTAATTCATGAGGATGGACTTCAATGGAGTCTTTCCTTTGCTGATGGCTAATGTCTTATCTGAGCAGAGTAGACAGGTGTTCTATTTTCCCATGAAAAGTCACAGGACACATAAGCTTAATATGACAGATAAGAACTGTGAACTCTGAAGCAATTGTTAAAAAGATTCGTTCCAATAAGGGTGGCCATGGTTCACTGTCTTGAGACACTAGAAAAGCGGTCATAGCCTAGAATACATAAGTGAAAAAGCATATCTTGGAAAGGGCTAATTCATTTGAAAGAGAGAGCGCAGACTGGCAAAAGACGATTGACAGTGTGATGGGAGGGTGTCCGGTAAACAGCCCAAGATACAATGAGAACTTAGTATTATTCTCCACAGGGTAATGATTTCATAGGCACTTAAGAAAGAACATTCAGAGAATTGTTGAGCATTGGAACATTGTGACATAGGGACAGGCAATTTTACTGGGTATTCTGTGTCAAAACAGTCCCTGTGTGGCCTTTACTATAAGTGGTGAAGGTGACAACTGAGTTGCATTGTAACTCCATCAAGTTGGAGATGTCTGAACCATAGGCTGGCCACTGAGGAATACCACATGTAAGGAGAGGAGCTGGCCCAAAGAGAGACTATCTGTGCTTTACCAGCAGAGATGGAGGGTTGGTATGGGTCAGATTCCTTGGAGTTCAGATGATTCTGTTATGAATATCAGATGCCATATACTGAAATTTCTAGGACGTGGCTTCCCTTTCTGGGATTCTGTCGTACTTTAGACCCATTTTTTTCCTTCCTAGATGCCTAATATTTTTCTCTGATATAGGAAAGTTGCCACTGTTCCATTGTGTATTTAATCTAGTAATCTTTTTGCATCTGTGGGGTACACAACTGCTTAATATTTATAGTCAAGGGACTTTAAGCACTGAAATTCTTATGACACTATTAAAGATCTTTAAGATATTTAGGGATGGACTAAATGCCTGTCTGAGAGACGAGAATGAAATTGCATGTTTTAGAGTAAAAGGTTATGGTTTAAATTGATGTATCTATGTGTCAAGTTGATAAAGGATGAAGCTGCGATTATTCAATTGTCAATTATGTGTAATTGAAAGTCACCATAGAAACAACCTCTGAGCATGTAAACTAATTAGTTTTTAGACCGGATTGTGTAAGGAAGGTTTACTTTAGATGTGGACAGTGGCACCCCATAGATTGGGAACCTAGACTGAATAAAATGAGAAAGTAATGAGTCAACCCCAGTGTTCTCATCTCTCTGATCTTTATATTAGATACAATGTCCCATCATGATCATTCCCCAAGCATTACCTAACATGATAAACTGGACCTTCATGATGTGTGCTGAAATAAACTTCTACCTTTTGTAGCTTCAGATATTACCTGGGTGCATTTTAATATCAAATTGCCACAAATTAGAATATTCAGAAGAACTGTGATGATTGTTTTGAATAATGTGGCAGGACCCATGTCAACTTGGGAAGCTCCTCTTTAAACAGCCTAGATGGGCAGTGTGTATCAGGAGGTTGGTCTTCCCTTCTCTGCTTTGACTTCCCTGCCACTGAGTTGTTGTTGTTGCCTTGTTGTTGTTGTTGTTGGTGGTGGTGGTGGTGGTGGTACTACTGCTGCTGCTGCTGCCATCTCTAATAGCAGAATCAGCTTTTCTAAGCCTTCACCTTGGTCTAGGGACCAGGCTTCCATTGACAGATGGGAACTACTGAGTTCCCTTGCCATTTGACCTATGTAACAGCAGGTTGCTGGCCCCCAATGTGAAACATCTCCTGTGGAACTATCCTAACAGCTGAGGTTCCCAGAAACAAGGACTGTGGTTTAGTTGTTTTTGCATTTTAAAGGTGAATTAATAAATTATTAATATATAAGTATTAATTTAAATAATTAATATACTGATATAAATTATTTTGTTATTGCTTTATATTAATATACTAATTATATGATACATAAAATATATTGATTTTATATATAAATATATATTATATATTATTATATATAAATATATATATATATTCACACCATTGGTTGTGTTCCTGTAGAAGCTGCTTACTAATAGATACTTTACTCCACCAAGAAAACCAGTAACAAAGGTTATCCAGGTAAAGTGTTTTTGGTTCGTAATCCTAGCACTTAGAAGGCACAAGCAGGAAAATTGGGAGAACAAGATATTCCTTAGCTTCACAGGGTGTGTGAAGTCTGCTTGGGATATATGGGATTATCTCAAATAGGATAAGTTATTATTCTCAACTGTACACATTTTGAATTATTGAAATTTCATTTAATATTTTTATTTTACAGAATTCTTAAGTCCAATTTTTGTTGGTGGAATATTCTGTTCTACCAGCCAACTCCACAGTAACAGCACAGTGACTTTATTGCTAATTATAAATTCTCAGCTGATAGCTTAGACTTGTTTTTAGCTAGCTCTTCTAACTTAAATTGACCCATATTTTTTATGTACTACTACATGGCAAAGTACCTTTTTCAGCAAGGCAAGTTCATCTCCCAGCATCTCCACCCTTCTTCATCTCAGAGAGCTCTCTTACTGTCTGGAAGTCTTGCCTAACCTCTTCCTGCCATTAAGTTCTTTTCTAAACCAATGAGAACAACACATCTTAACAGTGTGCTTTTTGCATACATCAAGTTGTCACACATCAAATTTTATCAAATGTGACTTGCCTGTGGATGACATGTCTTCTATCTCTTTAAGCATTAACACGAGCATCGTTGTGAGTACAATGTCTACTCCATATATGCTGAACTCTTAATGACCATTACCTCAGGGAATATGTTTTTTTGAGTGTTGGAGAGAGGTGTAAAACTTCTGTCATTTTCAGAAGCTATACTAATTTCTCAAATTACTTTAAAAGAAAATTGACAAATACACAGTACCTGTTTGCAGATTTTCCATTTGAGTCGTCCTGTAGGAGTACACAAAGTATTCATAAACAATGCATGGTTCTAAAGAACACTTACCGGTAGGGACTGTTAATATTTACCATAAAAATTTAATTATCTGTATCACTCATTCTCTTTTGCCTAATTACAGATTCTGGCATTGATGTTGCTATATAGTAAATAAAACTCATGCTCAGTCATTGCAAGGAAGAATAAAACCAGAAAGAGGACATGAATTCCTCACAGTGGTTGAAATTGCAGTGGGATCTTTCTTCTGTCTCAGCTCAGGAACAGCTTTCTGAAGAACCATGGGCCATCACATGACAATGTACCCCTACTTTCATAAAGGTTTGTACTTTGGTCTCTGGCATGACCAGTTCAGAAATGAACATTACAGAGAAGAGAGATGGGATCCCATTGTCACATGTGGCTATGTCACGATTTTATTTCAGTGAGCTCATTTGTAATTCCCACAAATGTATTTCTGATGGTCCTTCTACTCATTAAAGCATCATCTCTGTGTCTTGATTTGAGGAAACTGAGCGAAGCTCAAGGCAGAAACTCTTGAATTTGAAAACACCGCGTGGGAGCAATGTCAGAATCAGTGAGAAGAAAGAATAATCAAGCCTAAGGCGAGGGGAATACTGCAATGCACGATGGACCATGTGTGAGTCAGTGCACACTCGGGTGAGATCCCAGGAGCTGTGTCCCTCCTCTCAAGGGAGGTGCAGGGGAGGTAAACATGTGCTCAGGGAACAGCTGGTTTTCTACTTGCCTGAGTTTGTAAAAAAGTCAGGGAAAAGTTTGTCAGTTTCTAGCACGACTCTAACAAGATTTAATTTCTTACACAAATTAGTGAATAAAAGTGTGCACAAGATACTTATGGACATATGGAAGGATGGTGTAGTGGGAGGCTGCTTGTTGGTTCCCGGCTGCTTAGCCCTGAAATAATCACACAGTATTAAATAAATCACTACTTGGCTCATTAGTTCTAGCTTCTTATTGGCTAACTCTTATATTAACCCATTTCTATTAATCTATATATCGCCACATGGCTGTGGCTTACCTAGTAAAGTTCACAACATCTATCTCCAGAGGCTCATGGCTTCTCTCTGACTCCGCTGTTCTTTCTCCCAGCACACAGGCCTAGCTTTCCCCGCCTAGTTCTGTTCTTCCTTTCCATAAGTTCAAAGAAGCTCTTTATTCATTAACCAATAAAAGCAACACACAGACAGAAGTCCACACCACAGTTGGACTCTGGGAATTCTTTGCCTGTAGAATTTTGCAGTGGTTCAGTGATTCTGAAATATCTTTCTTCTGCTGACCCACACCCGATCCCAGAACAATTACTATATTCACACAAAAAACTACTCCGGGTATGGAGTTTCACCCACTTCCAGCTCCCAATGTGTCAATACAGAGGAAATTATTTGTCTGAAGTATTAGGACTAAGCCAAGGCCTCCCTCATTCTGGGCAAGTGCTTGACATCTAAGGTAGCTAGCTATCCCTGTTATCCCTGTTTGTAGTTTGTACTTAGAGACAAAGTGTTTGTAAATTGTTCAAGTTAGCCTTGAATAAAGCATCCTTCTGCATTAAGATCTAGACCAGCTAGGATGAGAGGCAGGACACAAAGACTGGTTTCAAACTCATGAGAAACAGTTACCTCTCGGCCCTGCTTTAGCTTCTCGCTTCGTTATTTTACAGTAAACCTGAGTCAATATGAACTTTCCTTGCTCCAGCAAGGTCTATATTAAGTAGACCTGCGGTTTATAATCACAAAAAAGTGACTGGAGTAACTATAAACCTAATAAACTATTGTCAAAGTTCAGCTCACATCCTGAATCTCAGATTTTATAAGCAGCAGACTTCAGGTGGGTGAACTCTTCTGAAACAGCTTGTTTCTATCCACCAATTTGCTATACATACACAAGACTGATACTGAAGAAGTCTGTCAATCACCCCACTGTGGCATCCTGAAATGTCTTCGCACAGAGTTGTGGGAAATGTAGTCTCCCTCGCTGTGACGTCACACACAGAGGTTCTGCCCGCTGCATGTCCGCATTTGGTCTGCACAAGCTCATTTTACCCCAACGGAGAGGGAATATTTATAGTGGTCTGTTTCTGTTGCGCCTCTGACCTGGAGTCTGGTTCAGAGTTCAGCGCAGTCCTTCAGGTCTGAGGAACTGTACCAGGCGGCAGGGTGGTTCTGGAGGGAAGAAACTGACTTGGACCGGCTGTGCTGTCCTAGGCTTGAGGAAAGTAGATTCAGATGGTGCTAGAAATGACCACTGTGTATGCGCGGGGCAGGTGCGAGTGTCCACCTTATGGCTTCAGGGCAGGAAAATTGCCTTGGTAGCTCAGGAATGGGGAATGCGGATGGATCTCCAGGACAGGATGGGGCAGCTGACTGCCTGCGCCTGAAACTGGGCTTCTCTAGCTATCATGGCTGCTGTCATTTCTCAGGACGTCCAGAACAAGCTGGGTTTCTGGGCCCTCATGTATTATATAGCCGACCAAGGACTCTTGGTTTGAGTTGACAAAATTCCATTAAGGGCATAGTTTCCGGGACAGATCTCTGCGAAGGAGATTGGTGAATTGGCTATTAGTTTCTTTACCTTGGATTGGGTTGTTACAATTACGGCCGCCTCACTTTGAATAGGTATACCCCAATGGCTTGAATCCTACACTAACACTCCCTTAGCAGCCTGACTGTCATGCAAGCAGTTAATCACTCTACACTACAGAGTGAAAAGTACTAGGATAAAGATACATCATCCATTCCTTCAGAGACTATAGCATTCCAAGTGTGGGCCAGTTTCCTAATGGAGAGATGAGGTGGTGTGAGGTGCCTGTGGGTGTAGGGATTGGTTGTGAGGAGAGACATACTAAATGCCTCCTGGGAGGAAATGTAGCCCCGCATACCTGGCAACATAAGTGTCTACATTACTCTGTAGTTACACACTTTTCTTCTGTCCTACAATGTGTGCATTGTATAACACCAACTCTGAATGTGGCCTCCAAGTTCCAGAGCTCCCTGGAAGTTCTGGATGTGTCCCGAGTATTTTTATTGTGTTATAAAGATCAAAAGATGAACTTGAGCTCTAGTTCATTTGGGGGTCCTGTGGGTTGCACATAGTAGGCCCCTCACCCTGTCTTTTCTGTTGTTTCATATTTTGACACATTTCAGTCAATATTTCTGTGCTACAGACTGGCTTATGGAATTAAAGTTGACTCATAACAAACATGGACTTCAAACCACGTTATCTTGAATACAAGTATTTTCTAGTGATTTCTCACCAGATGAGTGAATGCCTGACCCTACTCAATGTAATTTATATAGGGATTTGATATTTGAGAATATAGCAAGTCTTTCTCTATTCTGCCTGCCATGTCCCAAATAACCATACTGCAACTTAATATTAATTATGAAAGCTCAGCTGATAACTTAGGTTTCTTTCTACCTTGCTCTTATAATTTAAATTAACCCGTATCTATATGGGAGAATATATATATGAAGGGGAGTGGTCTTGG
>JAQHUG010000741.1:47689-58022 GCA_028555095.1 Dicrostonyx torquatus | reverse complement strand
ACCCTTCTCGCCTTAAGGAACATCAAAGAATTCATTCTCAAGAGAATCCTTACAAGTGTGAAATATGTGGCAAAGCCTTTTATACTCATTCATACCTTACTCAGCACAAATTAGGTCATACCGGGGAGAAACCTTACAAATGTGAGGAATGTGGCAAAACATTTTACTATCCTTCAATTCTTAAGGAACACCAAGCAATTCATTCTGGAAAGAAACCATACAAGTGTGAAGAATGTGGCAAGGACTTCTGCACTCGCTCAGGACGTTCTAGACACCAGCGAATTCATACTGGAGAGAAACCTTACAAATGTGAGCAATGTGGAAAGGCCTTTTCTACTCATTCATACCTTTCTCAACACAAGGTAGTTCACTCTGGAGAGAAACCCTACAAGTGTGAAGAATGTGGAAAAATGTTTTACTATCCTTCTCGCCTTAAGGAACATCAAAGAATTCATTCTCAAGAGAATACCTACAAGTGTGAAGTATGTGGCAAAGTTTTTAGTGCTCACTTAGAACTTGCTACACACCTGAGTATTCATTCTGGATAAACCATGCAGGTGTGAAAAATGTGGAAAAGCTTTTAACTTATCTATCCTCATCTCAGGTCAAATTCCTGGAGAGAAATCTGAAATCTTACCAATGTTGGGAATGTGGTAAAATATTTTCTATCCTCAACCTTAAGCAACACCAACTAACTCATCCTGGAGGGAAATCACACAAGTATGAGAACTGTAGAAGGTCTTTTGTACTCACTTGGAACTTCTAAATGTCAAAAGAGTCATACTGGTGAGAAAGACCACAAATGTGTGAAAGTTTCCACTAAACTGTGTAACCTTGCCCAGCACAAGGTAGTCCGTTCTATTCAGAAACACTATTCATGAGAAAATGCTGGAATTTTTTTTTTAATTCTTCAATCCTTAAAAAAAAATCACAGAGTTCATTCTCAAGAGATACCGTACAAATGTGAGGGATATGTCAAAGCCTTTGCTTATCATTCAGACCATAAGAAACTCAAATGAATCCATAATAGAGAGAAACCAAACCCTAGTGAAGAATGTGGCAAGTACTTTACTAATAAGTCAATACTTTCTAACCTCCATAAAATTTATAATGGGGAGAAACACTACAAATGTGAACGAATTAACACGGCTTTTAAAGGCACCTCATTAGTTAACAAAAGTGTTGGAACTGAAGAGCAGCCTCACAACAACAAAGCATATGATGAAGATTTCATTTGTCATTCAGCCCTTGCTGAACATGAGAGAATTCACACTTGGGAGAATCCCTATAAATGTGCAGAATATACCTAGGTGTTTAGCTGTAATTTGTCATTGCATAAGCATGAAAGAATTAGTCCTCCAGAAATGTAAAGAATGTGGCAAGGCCATTAGGTATTTTTCATACTTTCATTATCCTCAGAGACTTCATACTGGAGAGAAGCTATAAAAAAAATAATGTGTCAAACTCTTTAATCATATTTCAAATCTCAGTCAACACCAAAGAATTCAGTAAGCTTCACTGTTAAACTTCACACCTCTGCATTTTCTAAGGGAGTCTCAGCTATGTGGTTGCCTCGATCTGACTGGCTTACAGATGTGTCTATGGAACTTTGGATGCTGATTAATGCCCAGTCCTGCCCTGGGCAGGTGGCCCTGTGAAAATGAGAATTCTGGCCATTCAGAAATCCAAGGGAGCAAGTCAGTAAGCAGAATTCCTTAATGGTTTCTACTTTAGTTCCAGTGTGAAGGTTTCTCCCTTGACCTCTTGCCCTGGCTGAACTGGTTGACCAATTCCTAAACTGGAGTAATCCCTTTCTTCTAATTTGTGTTTTAGTCATGGCATTTATCACAGCAGCAGACATCAGATAGCAATGAACATGGAAATGCTTGTCGGTTTCTTTATACCTTAGTTATCATCAGTCTTCATACTGGAGTGAATGTCATAATATCTTTTAGAGTGAAGAATCAAACCCCTAACGTCAGCTAAGAACATCTGAATCCTATAGCAGAGACTTCCCTTTACTGTAATCTATAAACCTATTCTTTTAGAAAATGTGTTTTCAAGGTGCATCAATTGATTATTATGTTAACTATAAATGTTTCCAGAAATTGCTGCCATGTTGTCGAACTGTACTTGGGTAACCTGAATCTGGATTCCTGAGCCATGATCTATATGGCAGATTTACCCTGGAGTTCCCCAATTGTAAGTAACCCTTCCCTTTTGGTCTGTAAGAAAACCCAATAAATTCATTTTTCTCATCAATGTGGGCTGTGGTGAAATCCTAGGATGGTTTGTTGTTGGGTCCCTTTGTGGTAACTAGGCATTTGTTTTTGTCTAGAGATAGCTAACATAACACATGTCATTCATATATGGCTACAAAATTAACAATATCTCATTCCCTTTCAGATGATAACTGTGGTTTTTGTACAACAATACAGTCCCTGTTTTCATAGAAATAGAACCATATTGAAACAGGGACACAAGCCACATACACTTATTTAGCAGATTGGATGAATTTGGTTACTGTCTACATCTTCAAGTATTAATCATGGTAATTTCAGTTCTTAATTGATTATATACCTAAAAAGGCATATAAAATTTCATTTACTTAAAAGAGGCAAGACTGAATTCATAGCAACGTGTTCCCTTAATCTTATTGTCTTTTTTTTTTTTTGAGCTATTACTAGTCTTTATGGAGAAAATAGATAATCACAATATTTGCCATCTCATTCTGATCACAGGTGGCATTTTCTATCTTGGATCATTTTAAAAGCTGCTTTTTCATCTTATAATTGTCATAGGAAGCAGTTATATTCAGTTTCACAAGAGAATCTTGACAGACTGACTCCCTAACAACAGGACAACTAGAAAAAACTGCACTGAAGACACACCAGGACTCTTTGAAAAGAGGAAATACTGAGACACATCTTAGCCACAGAACAAGAACTAGTAAGGGATAAAAGAGAGTTAATTTGTTCTTACCAATTACATAAATAAATAAAGAAATAAAAGTTCTTTATTCAGGTCTAGAGAAATGACTCACTGGTTAAAATTAACTTGCCTCCAATACAGAGAACTGTAAATGGTAGTTTCTGTTCTACCTGGTCCTGCAGCCACATTCACTCCCAAAGAAACAGAGGATTATATTAATTATAAACTGTTTGGCCTATTAGCTCAGGGTTATTAACTAGCTTTTACATCTTTAATTAACCCATTTCTATTAATTTGTGTATCTCCATGAGGCTATGGCTTACTGATAAGTTTTGGGCATCTTTCTTCTTTAGCAGCTACGTGGCATCTTCCTAACTCCGCCTTCATTCTCCCTGCATTCACTTTATTTTTCCCACCTACCTATATTCTGCCCTGCCATAGACCAGAGCACCTTTATTAACCAATAATGAGAAAACATATTTACAACATACAGAAAGGAATCCCACATCATCTCCCCTATTCTGCCTAAATAAAAAGAAAGATTTTAACTTTTAACATAGTAAAATTGCATATACAAAACAATTATCAAGGAAGATTTATAATTACACTATTTAGTCCATTTATATTTGGTAAATTATGGAAAATACTGTCATCTATCTTTGTGAGTCTAACGTTTTATATCTAATTTATCTTTTATCATAACTAAGGAAACTATAATTATCTAGTCTTCAACCCCATCAAAGACTCGAGAATGATAAAATATCTTCTAAGTAAACAGGAAATGTGTTGTAAGCAACTCCCAAAATTCTATAATTGACAGAGACATCTTACTGCCAGGACAGTCATCCAAAATTCTTTTGTAATGTTGAGGCATCCACCTTCAACTTACAGTATTTGGCAAACTTTTCAGTGAAGCAGGAAATTTGAAGATCTGTTCTGCCTTGTACTGGTAAAGATCATCAGTTGCTTTATTCTATGTCCTGTAGAATTTCTGGCAGTTTCTGCTGTGAAGCAGGAACCCTGAAGGGACATCCCATCTTTTGAATGTTCAGCAGTCACTTTTCTGTGGGTCTTGCTTTCCAGTTCATACAACGTATCATCAAGCAGTCCAGGCAAGAGCAGTTTCTTGCCTAAATGGCTAGCCTTGTCACATTGAAGGCAAATTCCATAATGAGTTTCTACAATGCCCATCAACCTCTCTGACGTAACTGGTGCTGCCAGAAGCAGTCGTGTCAAGAAAAGTCTTAAAACATTTTAAATGCCACATTTTGTAAGTCTTTGAAGTGTTGAAGATTATTAATCTAACTAGAAGATATTTCTGTATATCTAGAAACATAACTACCATGACTATAAGTTTGACTATTACAGATGACTATTAATCTTTAATTTTAATTATATATTACATTTTAAATGAGCTGTATAAACATAGTACCTTAAGCAAGAATAGAAAAATAAATATAACAAAATTTATCTTAAATTTATATCAATAAACCAAAGTCCACACCAATGTAAAGTATTTGTTTCTATATCCTATCTCCCTTTTTTTTAAAGAAAGATTGACTGTGACATTAACCACTTAAAATCAACACCCTTTAAATGAAAACAAACATTTAAATATAGTCATTTTGGGAATTTGGCCATTGTTCTCTCCCCAGACAGCTTCCTGCTGTTTGTTGGCCAAAGCATTTTTAGGGTTCACGGCGACCTTTTGGGGGATATTCTTGTTCCATAAAACCACATTAGCCTGTAAGGAATCCACAGGTTCTCATTTGTGGAAACGAGCAGAACGTCTTTTCCAAAGTAAAATATCCTAAGACTCAAATTCTGAAATCAAATTACCTTTAAAATATATGTGTTGTTTTAGGTTTACAGTCCCCAGAATCAAATGTTTATCAGCAATTAACTCACTAACGGTCAAAAAAATCCAAAGAAAATAATACACATAATTCAGACTCTCGATATTCCATCTTTATGTGGCTTTTTTTTATAAAAAAAAAAAGAGCAACTTAATTTTTAAATTTTTGGGTTTTTTTTTTTTTTGAAAAAGACAGGGTTTCTCCATGTGTCCTTAGTTGTCCTGGAATCTCACTCTGTAGACAAGGCTGGCCTTGAACTCACAGAGATCCACTTGCCTCTGCCTCGCAAGTGCCAGGATTAAAGGTGTGAGCAAACAAACTCAGCGACTCTATTACATTTTAAAGGACTTTCTCTATTTCCTTTCTTTCCCAAACCTATGTATATTTTTAAAAACACTGTAAACTATTTAAAAGTTTCTTTCCCCATCTGAATCTGCCATACTGCATATATCATATATGAGTCTTTAGTTTGCTAAATGATGTGGCTAGGATTACAGCTTTGGCAGCTGGTTCCACCCCATTACATAGCTTTCTGAGAGTCTAGCTTCATGGTGGAGGTACTGACAAGAGCCATGTTTATTGCCATTACTGTCGAGTTTCAAGGTTCATGCCACCACCAAGAACCCTGTTGCCAACTGCTCACAAACACCATTAAGTATCTGATGACAGAGCCTATTAAAATAACTGCAAGGGTTTTACCACTAACACTGAGTCGGGAAGCCTCTCTTAAAGGAGCCATACCTCTGCTTGTCTCTAGCAAACAGAGCACATATGAGACAATACAGCTACCAAAAAGCTCTGTTTGACTCTCAGGCTTTATGTGGAAATTCTTGCGGCATTAGTAAATGGAGACTTCACTGTTGTTCCCCAGCCACCCAGACCTCAATAGTCACACAGAAACTATATTAATTACAACACTGCTTGGCCGATGGCTCAGGTATATTCCTAGCTAGCTCGTACATCTTTAACCCATTTCTATTAGTCTTTGTGTGTCACATGGCCATGACACTATTTTCTACATGTCTTTTTTCTTTAAATAAAGTAGTGTCACGGCCATGTGACACCACAGACAGTTTCTGTGTGACATCAGAATTCCTCTTTAGTATTCATGGCAGAGACAAGTGGGAGATGCAGTTTTTCTCACCCATCTAATCACTACGGAACATCTCTGTTCCCTGGGGTTACACTGATGTAGGCTTCTGTGGCTTTTAGAGACCTTTGAGTACCCTTCTCTCTTCACTCTTTATCCATAGTACATGAAGTCCCTCTATAAACTCTATGACAGCCAGATTCATGGAAATAACAACGACTAAAACTAGTCAACTTGCCTATTCCCAGAAGCCACAGCTCTTTTTTCAAAGATAATTAATTGTTCGTGTATATAGTGTATTAACCATATACCCTTCCTATTCTTTTCTCTCAAATTTCTCCACCATCACTACCTTCTGTTTCCCCTCCCAACTCAGTACATTGTTTAAAAATACAGAGTGCCCTGAGTGCACCCTGTATATAGAGTGGTATGGTCAAATGATTGGAGTATGGGAAGTTTCTCAGGCTGTCACTGTGTTCCCCAACACCCATCAACTGCTAGCACTCCACAGATAAACTTAGTAATTCATGAGCCCCTCACTGACCCATACTAGTTTGGTTGGATTTATCTTGTATAGGTGTGGTGTGTGTAATAACAGCTGTTGTAAGCTAATTAATTCAGTGACCTTGTTGTCTTTAGTAGATACTGTTTTGCTGAAGACATCTAATAGCTCTGGCTCTTACAACTTCTCTTCAGTTACCTATTATCATAACAAGAACTTACAGCTATATAGCTCATAGACCTTAAAAGAGAACCAACTATGTGTTAAGTGCACATAGTAGTAAACCAACTCAATAACTGATAATGATGCCTAAAGAATAAGACATTTCATTCCTCATCAGCAACTTCTGGTTGCAGTATGTCATGATCAGCACAGACTCCCAATGACCAACATACAGAGAATAAGTGACTATATAATTTTCAATACTAAATAGGACTTAAATATCCCAACCCTAAAGGCTTATGTATCATTGAGGAGGGGATGGAAAGAGTGTATGAGCCAGAGTCATTGAATGACTACAATGAAGCAATGTCTTCTGGACACACAGAACAACTGCTTGTATAAGTTCACAGGGGTTTTGATGCCATGCCTAAGACTGAAACAGTAAATCAGACTACCAGCTTTTACAGGGAAGTTGGCCACAAAGTTCCACCACTAGTCAAGGTCCCATGGGAAATTCCTAACTAGTGAGTATGAAGGATCAATTTTCTCAAAGTGTCGCCACCAATAAGTTGACCACACTCCATTGGAAGACCACACATACAAGAATATTTAGTGTATAGTTTAGGCATTGTCATGTTACTCTACTGTGGCTTTGCTAATGTTCATATATTAACTATTAGCCGTTGGATAAATAAATTATAAATTCTACTGAAAATTTTTTTCACTTAAAGAATATTTAGGAAAGGCAAGTTGTTCCTCAGGAACAGTGGAGACAGAATGCTGTCTTGAGTAGACCATGAAGGGGATTGCACCTGGGAAGATCTGGGTGAGGGAGGGTAAATAAATCAAAGAATGTGCAAAATTCTTAATTTTAAAAAAGTGTATGCTTGTGCTTACTTCAATTTCTTTGTAATGGCACATGGCAGAATGAATAACGAAGCCAACTCAATAGGAAAAGGTATTTTTAATAAATGAAAAGAGAGAAGACTCACGCTATCAGGGTGGGAAGTCTGAAGTCCTATTTGTCCAACGGACATCGCATGAGGAGAGAGCACACCTGTGTTCTCTCGGTTTTCATTACCTGGGGTCCCAATGGCCACAACCTACTTGAGGTGATTGGCTAATAGCCTTTCCCCATCATTTCTTCTCTTATTAGTTCAGAAGCCATCACATGGAATAGTGCCACCTGCATAGAGGGTAGATTTTTCTGCCTTAGCTTACTTATCTAGAACCATCCTGTGACCAACAAGTTACCAGTACTTTTAAGATCTATGAAATTAATAGTGATATATATTTTAATTTTTCACCTTTATTTGGCTTTTTCAATTTGCTAAGTTGGTAAACCATCCTAAATCTTGGCTTCAGTGTTGGTAGCTGGAAAAAATAATGGAATGTCATACAGTAAATTTGACCCACCCTTACAATGTGCCTAAGGATCATTGTCCTGCATCTGGCTCCTCATACTCTAGCTCTCCTTTTTAGATAGAAAATCTGAGACTCTTATCAACAATTCCAGTAGCACTCATTATCTGAGGAAACTCCCAGAACACCTCCCTCAGACTCCTGAAGATTGTAGTTCTCAAACTCTACAGAAGGGCTGCTTCCAGACTTGGAAACCTCACTTAGCTTGACTAAGTCAAGGTGCTTCTGCAACCTCACTCAAACATCAACAATGGAATTGCTCAAGACTAGAAACCTCACTTAGTTTGAGCTAAGATGGGGTAGCTCTGCAGCCACATTCAAACATCACAACTGAATTGCCCAAGACTGAACCTGAAGCCCAATACAGCTGGTAACTACCTGACACATTCAGTTACTAGGAGATAGAGGTTCAAAGACTCATTCAACCAGAGAGACAAGATTTTGCTATCAAGACAGTACCATTGGCCTAACAAGTCTCCTAGGTGCCATTATAAATATACAAACATGAATATCCCAAAAACAAGTGTGGCGGCTTGAATAAAAATGGCCTCCTTAGCTTCACTTATCTGAGTGCCTATTCACTAATGAGTGGAACTCTTTGAAAGGATGAGGGGGTATGACCTTGTTGGTGTAAGCGTGGTCTTGTACTAGGTCTGGCGTTGAACGAAGTGTGTCACTGATCATGGGCTTTGAAGTGTCAAAAGCCTACCTGGCAGATGATGTAGGTCTCAGCTACTGCTCCAACATCATGAGTGCTGCCATGCTCCCACTGTGATGATAATGGTGAAGCCTCTGAAGCTGAGCAAGATCCCAATTAAATGTTTTAAAAATGCCTTGGTCATGGTGTCTCTTCACAGCAATAGAACACTGACTAGGACAGGTCTCCACCAAAACTTAGTATTCTCAAAATTGAGTTAGATGATGGACAAGACAAATATTTCAAAAAGGTTAGAATTAACATAATCAATGAACTCAAAGAGGATATGTATAAATACCAGAACAAAGTCCACAAAAACGGTTGAATAAAATAATGAAAGCAATTCAAGATGTGACAAAGAATTTATTCAAAGGATAATATTGCTGAAAAACCAAAAAAAACCAATAAATTTTCAAATGTAAAATTCAAAAAGTCAAGCAAAAGATTCAGAGAAAATTCTCATTAAGATATTAGATGAAATGGAAGAAAGTTCAGTAGTTGACCCTAAGGTAGAGAAAGTGGATCACTAGTCAAAATGTCAAATCAAAAAACCATGCAAGAATGGAATATACAAGAAATCTAGGATTGTACAAAATAACCAAACATGAACAAAGGGTGTAAAAGGAGAAGAGATCCAGGTCAGAGACAGGGGAAGCATTTTCATCAAGGTCATGGAGGAACATTTCCCTAATCTACAGAAAGGTGTCTATGAAGATTGAAGAGTCACACTGAACAACTAGTGGAACCAGAGAAGGAAATTTTCATATTATATAATTGTCAAAACAATAAATGTACAGGACAAAGGACTTTTAACATCAGAAAGGAGGAAAAATCAAGTCACAGACAATAACAGGGCCATTAAAATCACAACAAATTTCTCTGGAGACCATGGAAGCCAAAAGGAATTGAGCTGATGTTCTAAAAGTTTTGAAAGACCACAGATTCCACTCCTAACTATGATACCCATAAAAATTGTCACTGGTTAAGGAGAAAGGAAAAGAAAACTTCATGATGAAAATGGGTTTAAAGAATTACATCAAGGTGTGTGGTCATTTGGGCGCAGGGCCCTGCCCGGGTCCTGGATTTTTTCCCAGCCCAGCCCAGCTCCCCCTTCCAGCTGCGGGTCCTAGAACCTCACAAAGCAGCAGGCTCCAGGGCTAAGGCTCTGGGGATCTGGGAGTGAGTTCAGGGAAGCAGGGGTTATTTGTGCCAAGGTGCTACCTCCACCAAGCATGCGCTTTTGCCTCTGTGATCCTGGAGCATCAGGGAGCCATGATCTAGTCCCAGCAGAAACATCTGGAGGGGTAAGTCAGTCCCCACCGAGGGCGTGCCCAGACCAGAAAGGGGTGCAGGGACACTCTATTCCTCTAAACTCTCTGGTCATTGGGGCGCAGGGCCCTGCCCGGGTACTGGATTTTTTCCAAGCCCAGCCCAGCTCCCCCTTCCAGCTGTGGGGTCCTAGGAACTCACAAAGCAGCAGGCTCCAGGGCTAAGGCTCTGGGGATCCAGGAGTGAGTGCAGGGAAGCAGGGGTTATTTGTGTCACGGTGCTACATCCACCAAGCCTGCCCTTCTGCCTCTGAGATCCTGGAGCATCAGGGGGCCCTGATCTAGTCCCAGCAGAAACATCTGGAGGGGACCCTTGGCCAGCAAGTGGCACTGATCCACTACCAG
>JAQHUG010000741.1:10158-30542 GCA_028555095.1 Dicrostonyx torquatus | reverse complement strand
ATGGGGGCAATGTTCTTTCTATGGGATCCTGTAAAAGTAAAATGATGGTTATGTTTCAAGATTGCTGTTTTGTATAATTGTAAATGGTCTCTGAGTAGTCAATAGAGTATTTTTGTTTGTTTACTTGTTTGTTTGTTTGAAGTTCTTATTTGGAATTCTGGCTAGAACGTTGTAAGAAGGTGCACCATTTCCACATCTGGTACCCAAAAACCAGTCTCATAGCACTATCAGCACCATGATGTCATATCAACCAGGTAGAGTCATTGTTATGTGGCCCCATCTTCCTCCTGGAAGCTTCACAGGAAAATCTACTGTTCATTGCTAAAAATTTAAACACCATTTATATAGACATATATTCAACAAAAGATATGATATAGACAAGATGGGCATGGAGAAAAGTAAAATATTTTCTTAAAATCTATTTTCTTTCTGTCCCTTAATAGATGGCTCCTGACATGAGACAGAAATTCTGAATTTTTTTTTAACAACATGCTTGGATTTAGAGAAGGATAGAGCCATCATCCAACTCCAAAGCCAGCTCTGATTTTTTAATTAGAGATATATACATGTGCAGATAATCAAATTTTACCATGCAGATTATACAGCATTATAAGTCAGTTTTCTCTGTTTGTTGATTCTTTCTGGATAACTGTTTTCATCTTTAGGCATCTAGATGTCCAAAGTCTCTCGACTCTTTAAAGATGAGTATTTTCCTGCAAATACAAGAACAGAACCTTCCCCAACCCTTATGAGGTTGTTTTTTTTTTTTTAACCACTTGTATGATTGCCACCTCTGTGGATGAACTGTCATTTCTCTTTCTCAAGAGGTTTCTCTTTTACAAAGTGAATCTTTATTAATTTTGATGGTATCTATACCTTTTCTTCTCCTAATTTGATCAACAGTAAAAGACACTACAACTTCTGCTGGGTCTATTCCTGCTAATTGATAAAATTTCAATTTTCCTTTTATAATTAATTTGGAGTCTTTTTCCACATAAGTTTTTAAGTTTTTACTTGGTTTATGTAGTAAGAAGATCCATTCTAAGATAATATCTTCCCTTTGCATTAAAATTCCTGTAGGGGAAATTCTAGAAGGCAATATGACTAGAATACAATATTCTATCTATATGTGCCTCTTGTAATTTCTCTTCAAAAATCATCAATTCTTTTTGCACTTCAGCTGTTAATTCCCTGGGACTATTTAAGTCTGTCACCATCTAAGGTCTTGTGTAATTGAACTATTAGATCAGGTGTTATCCCAACAGACAGCTGTAGACTGGAAATGTTTCCTAATAATCTTTGAAAGTCATTAAGACTTGGCCTCTCCTAATATGTGCCTTTTGTGTTCTAATTTTCTATAAACCTATTTTGTAACCTAGTAATTGACAGAATCTCCTCTGTATTTTTTCAGGAGTAATTTGTAATCCTCACTTAGGCAAAACTTTATTTTTTCGAGCATTCTTTCTAAAGTATTGGCATTTGAGTTAGATAACAAAATGTCCATGTAATGGACTTAGGAAATTGCTTGTGTATTTTTTCCAATGGCACAGGGTGGGACTATTGAGCATTCCCTTTGGGAGTTCTGTACACTGGCATCTCCTAGTAGGCTGAGAATTATTATAAGTAGGCACTGTGAAAGCAAATTTTTCTATATCCTTTTCTTATAAAGTTAAAGTGAAAAAATAATTCTTTAAATCAATGACTATAAGAAGCCATCCTTTTGGTAATAGAGAAGGCAGAGGAATTCCAGATTGTAGAGGGCCCATAGGTTGATAACCTTGTTGACAGCTCTTAGATCTGTCACCAGTCTCCATTTTCCAGATTTCTTTTTTTTAAAAAAAGATTTATTTATTATACATAGTGTTCAGCTTCCATGCATGCCTGCAGGCCAGAAGAGGGCACCAGATCTCATTACAGATGGTTGTGAACCACCATGTGGTTGCTGGGAATTGAACTCAGGACCTCTGGAAGAGCAGTCAGTGCTCTTAACCTCTGAGCCTTCTCTCCAGCCCCTCCAGATTTCTTTTGAACAACAAATACAGGAGAATTCCAAGGGCTGATTGATTCTTAAATATCGTGAGCATCTATGTACCTCCTGTACCAGCTGTTCTAGAGCCTGTAGTTTGTCTTCCATTAAAGGCCATTGTTTAACCTATATGTGTTTCTCATTTAACCATTTAAAAAACAAGGTCGTTAGTTCCTTTGAAGGCTGGCTAGTTGCTCTGTGTTCTTGTACAGCCTGAATGGCTGGTGACCTTAGTTTATAATATCTTATAATATCCTACCCAGTTTTACACAGCACAAGTTTAGCTATATATGGTATCCTTCTTAGTATTTAGCCAGAACAGAACCCCAGTTCTGCATGTGGGTATGATAACCACGTCCTCCACTGTCCTTCACATGTGGTATTGCCACATCCAGCCTGGAAGCCAAGCTGCTAAAGTGAAACTTCTTCCTCTTATATCTCATGATGTATATTCCTGTCCCTATCCTTACAGACTCTATTTTTATTCTTAATGTTTTTGTAAGTGACTGTCTGAGGGAAAGAATTGATGTTTTTCTTTTCTTTTTTTTATAAACTCAGGTAGTAACCTTGCTGTTTTGAGGCATGTTGTTCTTGGAAAATGACGAAGTGTGCTGGGTGATAGCATTTAGTTACTGGTAACCTCTTCATATGTCAGAGGCCATGGAAAGAAACAATAGATGGTATTTAGAAAGGTTTAAATAGGAGTCAGTCAAAAACATATATAGAAAGAATAAGAATGAAAAGTATAGATTTTCTTCATTTTCTCCATTTCAGTTGTAAATATTTCTGTTAATGAGCTCCTCCATAGTTGTTTTCAAATGCAGTGGTGGATTAAGAGTTGAAAAGTTATATATGTTTGTCTGGCAGACTCAAAGACTGTTTTTAATTGTTCTCTTTGAGGTAAGTACAGAAAAATGGTATGGATTAGAGTTTGAGTCCCAACTGTTTACAGGATTGACTGCACTTAATATTTCATTAGGAACATATAATAACAGTGTCCTGCATATTTAAACATCACTCACACTGAGCCATCCATCATACAGAATGATGCAGCTGTCACTGATAATAGAAGTAATAGTCTAAATAAGTTTACAGTCCGTGTTTCTAATAACGATATGACATTTGGTCTTTTTCAGGGTTCCAGGTCCACACTCTGAGTCATAGTATTACAAAATATGTTGACTGAATACAAAAGTTAACGAATGATGTGTCACACACACATGTGGATCAGGCTCAGAAGGAAGAGAAGCCTGAGGAGATGTTGATGAATAAATGTTCTGGTGAAGTTAGATGGAAGGAAGAAGATTATGGAATTGTGGCCAGAGTGGTAGCTATATAATGTACATTCCAGATACTTGGAAATCCAGACTTTTGACATTATAAACAGAAAACACATGTTTGACCAGATGAAACTGGTTTGAAGACTATGCAAACTGCACCTGTAACAATTATCACAAAATTAAATGAGCATTTCTCGTATTTTTGATATTTGATCATAGAAAGGAAAAGCAATATCACTACTCTCATAAATCATTTTAGGAATTCTATTTGATAAGGAAAAAAACCAAAGTGGAGAAAATATTAAAATAAGAGAAAATAGCAAGTAGTATAACAAATTATAATCCTTGACCTCTGGTTAACAAGGCATAACTATCATAGGCATAGCCCAAAGCCTGCTGTAGGATTCTAGCAAATGGACAAATAGCTCTCTGTAAAAGAAAAACATAAAAAGAGAGGAAAAGGGAAGTGGGACAAGTTAGAGTGCTGTCTAGTGTGTTTTAAATCTTCAAGTGTTATTACTACACTTACTAATCTGTTGAAATACTTTTGATTTCGTTTGGCTGTGAGCTCCTCTATTATTGTTATTCCTCAGGATGGCTCCATCCCAAGTCTCCTGGTGTGCTGGCAATAGCATCACTATTGAACTCTGTACAAATTCAGTCATTCAGACCTGTACCAGAGCTGCTTCGTTGGAGTCTTCATTTTCATTACATCTCACATTCATGATTGTGCATATTAAGGGTTGATAAGTACCTTCTCCCCCACCATGACTTTCTTCTGTGAGAAGTGCATCTGTGTGTGGTGTACTAAACAAGGATAACACAAATGTGATCTCCTCTGAGAAATGTATCTCTGTGGTATATGGAACAAGCATAAGACACATGGAATATGCTCCTGTGCATAAACTTATTTCCTTTTTACATTTCCTAAAAGTCCAATATCCATATGAGATACTAGGATCTCTTCATTCTCTTTGCTTGAAGATGGGTCAAGGGTAACCCTTGTGAGGCCAAAGATGAGTTCATGTGATCATATCAGAAGTATCTTAGGAATGCTACTTGTGGGCAGAGTTTCTCTGTGTCACAGCAGCCACTACCAAATAACCAGACTGAGACTTATTAATTATAAATGTTCAGCTGATAACTTAGTCTTGATTCCAGCCAGCTCCTCCAACTTAAATTCACCCATTTCTTTTAATCTATGTGCTGCCCAAGGCTTGTTTACTTCATCTATGAACTTCCATGGTTCTTCCAAGTCTGTCTCCAGAATCCCAAGGCTCCACCTATCTTCTTCCCAGCATCCTACTGTCCTGAAAATTTTGCCTAGCTGTCATCAGCCCTTCATTGTTTTATTAAACCAACCCAAGTGACAAATCTTTACAGTGTACTAAAAGATTATTCCACAGCAGTTACATACCTATGCCTGAAGCACTTTTAGCTTTTGCCTTATCCTCAGCAAAATTTAGAATTGTATACACAAGCACATGATGCTGTTGTTTTATGTTATTATTATGGTTTTCAGATGTATAGTAATCATTTATTTTTATTTCAGGAAATGTTGTCATTCAGGGATGTGGCCATTGATTTCTCTGCAGAGGAATGGGAATGCCTGGACCTTGCTCAGTGGAATCTATACAGGGATGTGATGTTGGAAAATTACAGCAACCTAGTGTTCCTAGGTGAGCATTGCTTCTATAAGTGAACTCTTACTGCACAACCAACATGTAATGTCCTCCCTTTGTAGAACATGCTATGGGTATTGGTTCTTTCCAGTAGAAACTTTTATATACCTGCTTTTATGAAAAAATGAAGGAGATTCAAGAAATATTTTATTGTATTTCTTCTTGTGTTTTTAATGCAGCTGTATGGTAGTTTTTGTTTGTTTTTGTTTTTTAATATGCTTTCTTTGTTCTGGTTGTAATTCTATAAACTCAGCATTGTGAGTATGGAGCATACATGTTAAAGAAAATGTTTCACTTTTCAGCATTCATATTTACTTTGTAAATGAAACTAAGGATCCTTGGATTACAAATTACTTCTATATATTCTATATATTTTTCTCAGGAAACATTTAGTGAACTAATTTTCTACAATTCTTTAATCTTTTCTTATAAACTTAAAATGGAAGAGGTTGCTAGTTTGGATTAGAAAACACTAACATTGATGTTTACCTTTTTCCCCAAAATAGGTCTTGCTTCCTGTAAGCCATACCTGGTCACATTTCTAGAGCAAAGACCAGGGCCTTCAGATGTGAAAAGACAAGCTGCTGCGACCTTGCACCCAGGTGTGTAGTGATGAGGGGGACAGACAGAGGACAGAGTGGGAGGCTAGAGATCCAATCAAAAGCGAGGTTTCATCTTGAGCATTGAGATACAGTGTTCTGGTGGCATCATTTTTTAAGACTCTCCTTCTGTGTCTTTTTCTGTCACAGAAGGGCATCTGCCAGATATCTATGGTGGTTTACATCTCTAAGCTTTGGTCTGCCTCTCCAGTGTCTTTGCTTATATTTACAGTAGTCAGAGTTCTTAATTTTGATGGGTTTATATTGTAACTGATTTTTACTGTTTTCCACCCCTCTGAAAATTCCCATGCACTTTGAAAGACAACTTTAAACATGAATTTCTTCCATGTCATGTACATACTTGTTAATTACAAAGTTCTCATCAAACTCTGAATGACTATGCTGTCATTCAGATTTTTTTTTGGGGGGGGGCTTTTCAAGACAGGGTTTCTCTGTAGCTTTGGTATCTGTCCTGGAACTAGCTCTTGTAGACCAGAGTGGCCTTGAGCTTGTATTCTGATTTTTTTTTTTAAACAACATACTGTGTCAATTTGAAATGCATTCCCTTCATGGGTATAACAAAATCTACACATCTAGAAGCCTATTTTTAATGACCATCAATAGATTTTCAGAATTTTGTGTACTCATTTATCTTTTTCATATTTTGCAGTTCTATTTTCTGTGTTACTGTATTGTATTCTAAATTATTTCTTAAATTATTTCCTTAAATTATTTCTTAATAGTTTCCTTAAATTATTTCTTCACATGCAGCCTATATATTTCTATAAGTGGAATGTCCAATGCTAAGCAGTTCAGGACAATGCATATATTATCTGCATTAGCTCTGTGAATATCAGTACTGTATATGTCCACTTCATGAGCAAATATGAATCTCACATTTTCATGTTTTATATATTTTGTTATTCAATTGTTTTATCTTGCGAATGAGTCCAAATAGGCTAGCTTTATGATACACTCACTGACAATAATGTTGCCGTTAGCAGAAGTCTGTCATTTATACATGAATTTCAAAGTTGTTCACAAGTCTATATTAGGAATTTATTTCCTTGTTATGAAAATGTAACATAACATACCGTCTTCATCTCTTGAAATCCATTATTTCACAGTGTTATAGATGGTAAACTTCTTGGGAAATGAATCTTTTCAAACTTCCAAAACTAAAACTCTGTTCTTAAGATTAAAACTGTGATTCTACATCCATTTAAGACCATCAAAATCAACATCCAGATACTCAGTTTTGGCTACTATAGTCGAATGAGAATGTTTCCCCATGGATTCCTGTATTTGAATACTTGGTCCCCAGTTGATGGTGTAGTCTTGTTGGATGCAGTACACAACTAGGAGTTATGTTAAAGTCTTTTCAGAGTTAAAATCATCCCTCTACTGCTAGTTTGTTCTTCTGCTTCTTGGTTGGGCACAATATGAGCTGGAGCTTTGCCTCCAGCCACCCTACCTGCCGTTTGCTTCCACGTGGTCCTCCATGATGGACTCATACTGTTCTGGAACCCTAAGTCTAAGTCAAGTCTTCCATCTGTAAGTACCCTTGGTCATGATATTTTATCAGAGCAACAGAGACTATACAACATAGATACACTGTACTTTCATGTCTGGTCAGTTTGTCTGGTGGAATTATTTCTCTCAGCATATGTCCTTAGGAAGTTTTTATTATTATTGATGGTACAACTTCCTTAGCCATTTAACTGTGGATAATGTATTCAATATTTCATTTCTATATTCTTTCTTGTCTTCATCTTTCAGTAGAAGTTTATTATTTCCATCTACAGTGCTTTCTGAATTTCATTACACTGAATATAGATTTTCAAATGTAGCTTCTTATTTGTCTATAAAATTTAAGTCTCCATATTAAAGATAAGCACTCTAAATATAAACAATGTTGCTCAGATTTTATTTATTTCTCAACTTTTACTCACTAGGGGGAACACCCTATAAATGTCAAGAATTTGACAAGGCCTTTGATTGGAACTCACTTCTCATTCAACACCAGAGAATTCATCCTGTGGAGAAGCCCTACAAATGTGAAGAATGTGGTAAGGTCTTTAGCGCTCACTCAGCACTTTCTATACACCAGAGAATTCATACAGGAGAGAGACCCTACAAATGTGAGGAATGTGGCAAGGCCTTTAGTACTCGCTCAGCACTTTATATTCACAAGAAAATCCACTCTGGAGAAAAGCCCTACAAGTGTGAGGAGTGTGCAAAAGCATTTTATTTCCCTTCATTGCTCAAGCAACATCAAAGAACTCATTCTGCAGAGAATCTCTGCAAGTGTGAGGAATGCGGCAAAGCCTTTTATTTACCCTCGTTCCTTAAACAACATCAGAGAATTCACTCTGCAGAAAATCCTTACAGGTGTGAAGAATGCGGCAAGGCTTTTTCCTACCCCTCAACCCTAAAGCAGCATCAAAGAATTCACTCTGGAGAGAAACCATACCGTTGCAATGAATGCGGCAAAGCCTTTCGTAGGTCCACATACTTTCACCAACACCAAAGAATTCACACTGGAGAGAAACCCTACCAGTGTGAAGAGTGTGGGAAGACGTTTTACTACCGTTCCAATCTGAAGGGACACCAAATTATTCATTCTGGAGTGAAGCCCTTCAAGTGTGAAGTCTGTGGCAGCATGTTCAGAACGAGCTCAGACCTTTCTAAGCACCAGAGGATCCACGCGGAAGTGAAGCTCTACAGTTGTGAGGAGTGCGGGAAAGCCTTTTCTACTCACTCCTATCTCATTCGGCACAAACTAGGCCATTCCAGAGAAAAGCCATACAAGTGTGAAGAGTGTGGGAAAACATTTTGTTACCCTTCAATCCTTAAGGAGCATCAGAGAATTCACTCTGGAGTGAAACCCTACAACTGTGAAATATGTGGCAGCATGTTTAGAACTCGCTCGGAACTTTCTAAACACCAGAGAATCCATGCCGAGGTGAAGCTCTACAGCTGTGAGGAATGTGGGAAGGCCTTTTCCACTCACTCCTATCTCATGCGGCACAGACTTGGTCACTCTGGAGAGAAACCCTACAAATGTGAAGAGTGTGGGAAATCATACAGCTACCCTTCGCTCCTTAAGGAACATCAAAGAATTCATTCTCAGAATCCCTACAAGTGTGAAGTGTGTGGGAAGGTCTTCTGTACTCGCTCAGGACGTTCTAAGCACCAGAGAATTCATACTGGAGAGAAGCCCTACAAGTGTGAAGAGTGTGGCAAAGGCTTCTCGACTCATTCATACCTTACTCTGCACAAATTACTTCATACTGAAGAGAAACCTTACAAATGGGAAGAATGTGGAGAAGTATTTTATACTTGCTGAAGACTTAGCAAACACCAGTAAAGTCACACTGGAGAGAACCCCCACAAATGTAAATAATGTGTCAAAACTTTACTGTACTTCAGTCTTTGAAAACCAAAAAAAGTCATTCTGAGGAGAAACCTGACCTTCATTAACCTTTAAGTCTTTATTAAACACAAAATACTTCCTACTGTAGAGAAACCCTACAGATGTGAAGAATGTGGCAAGAGGTTTACTGTACTTCAGACTTGAAGAACCGTCAAAGGGCTCAAGAGATTCGCTTCAAGTATGAATGAAGAATGTGACAAGGTATTGTCTAAGAGAGTATTTATTCTGCATAGAAACTTGACAAATGTGGAGAATTTGGAAATTCATTTTTATTTAGCTCATCCATCCCTGATTCTGATCAATCTTGGCAAAGTGCAGGGTGTGCGTTTGTGTTTTAGGTTCTGGTCAGACCTGTTGATCATTAGAGGAACCATCTATTTTGGACTAGGATTCTGGATTGTATAAAAAGAGAAAGTGAACTGAGAACAACTGTTCATCTCTCTTCCTCTGCTTCCTGACTGCTGAGATGACCTGAGCAGCTGCTGTAGCGACCGCTGCCCTAACTGTCTTACCATGATTCACAGTGTCATGGTTTGAAGGAGAAATGTGTCCTGTAGTCTTAGGCATTTGAACATTTGTTCCCCAAGTTGGTGGCCGTGGGGAGGCTTAGGAGTAGTAGATCATTAGAGGTGAACTTTGAGAATTAAAAGCTCCCTCTACATCCAGTTTGCTCTCTCTGCATCCTGCTTGCCATTGAGGATGTGAGCTTTCAGCTTCCTGCTTCAGCCACCATGTAGCTTGCTCTCATGCCCTCCCTCCATCATGAACTTTGATCCCTTCTGTACCATAAAGTAAAGTGATATCATTCCTCTAAGTTGCCTTGGTTATGATGTTTAATCAAAACAGAAAAATCACTAATAAAAACATTGCCCGTGTACCATGAGCAGTAGTTAACGGTATCTCCTGACATTACTCAAGTAAGGGTGTTTTATCACAGCAAAAGAAGAAATAAGGCTGCAAACCAAAGAAAAGTTGCAGTTCGTTATTTAATGCTAATCACCATAATCTTTTGCTCCCATTTCCCAGTCATTTTTTTTGTCCATGTCTGATGACTTCATTCTTTTCCAAAAACCATTTCTTTACTTACACCCCCCCGCCCAGATGTAGTAACAGTAAAAAGGTACTTACTAAGATATTTTTCTTTGTCTGCAGAATTTTGGTACCCACATGTGGTATTCATGTTGGTGCAAATGTGGCACTTTTTGTTTTCATTTTTGTTTTTTGAGACAGGGTCTCTCTGTGTAGCCTGCGCTGTCCTAGAACTCACTGTCTAGACCAGACTGGCCTATAACGCACAGATATCTATCTGCCTGCTTCTGCCTCTCAAGTACTAGGATTAAAGACATGTGCCACCACCACTCAGCACTTATTTGGATTTTTAATATTCAGTTATTTTATCATCAGATTCAAATGACTTTTTCTTTGTTGTTGTTGTTGTTTTGAGACAGTGTTTCTCTGTGTAACAGTCTTGGCTGTTCCAGAACTTGCTATGTGGACCAGGGTGGCCTCAAACTCACTGAGATCCACCTTCCTCTGCTTCCCAAGTTCTGGGATTACAGGTATATGCCACTACCCCACGACTGATTTTTATAGGATGAAATACACAGATCTGATTTCATCTTTTTACCACTACATATCTAGTTTTGCCACCTCTAATTTTTGAAAAGGCTGTCTGTTACACTATATGGTTTTGACATTTATGTAAAAAAGAAAAAGTGAGTTCATTGCCATATTGGTTCAAGTCTGTATCTCACTGTACATTACATTTGTTTATATAGGTGGGTTTTTGTTTTGTTTTTGTCGTTATTGTTTTGTTTTTTTCTTTTTGTATGAGTACCTTGCAGCTTTTTTCACTATGTCTTTGTTATATATTTTGAGGTCAGATAATGACCTCTGACTATTCTTTCTGTATAAATTGTGTTGTCTGTGATCTTTTTGCGTTTCCAAATTAGTTATTTATATCTCTAGTTCTATGATGAATGTCATCAGAATTTTACCTGGATTTCACTGAGTATGTAAATAGCTTTTATCAGCATTGCCAGTCTTAGAGTGTGAACTCTGCCAGTCCATAAACATGTGGTATCTTTCTATCATCTAATGTCTTCCTCCAGTAACTGTTTCAGTATTTTAAATTTTTGCTAATAGTAGTTCCAAAGCTGCCAGGGCTACATAGTGAAAGCAGGACTCAAAAACACAACAGAAAGAAATCTTTCATCACCTTGGTTAATATTACTCCTATAAGAACTTTCTGCTTCCTCATTTCCTCATTCTCCTTTTCCTCCTCTTACTCTTCTTCCTTTTTTCTTCATCTCCCATTATGAATGAGCATTTTCCCCCTGGTTTCTTTCTCAGAAATTCTGCTATTGGTGTATATAAAGGCTAATGATTTTCTTTCTTCTTTCTTCTTCTCCTCCTTCTCCTCCTCCTCCTCTTCTTCCTTTTTTCTTCATCTCCCATTATGAATGAGCATTTTCCCCCTGGTTTCTTTCTCAGAAATTCTGCTATTGGTGTATATAAAGGCTAATGATTTTTGTACATTGATTTTGCAAGCTGTTGTTTTACTGAAAGTATCAGATTCATATGTTTTTGGTGGTGTGTATGCGGTTTTTTAAATAAAGAATAATAGCATGTAAATGTAGGGATAGTTTAACTTCAGATGAAATTTTTATCCTTTTGTTCTCTCTATATTGTCTTAATTCATTAGGTAACAGTTAGAGCACAGTATTCAATACGAATCCAGATAGGTAGCCCTTGTCTCATATTACATTTTCCAGGGATTGTTTTCATTATTTTTCCTCTACTTACTAAAGGTTGGCCATCCACATATCACCCATTGTCTTTATTTTGTTGAAAGATCTTCCATCTTTTCCTAGTTTCTTCCTCAACATGCTTTGCAGTTCAACAGGTACGTTTTCTGCATCTTTTGAAATGCTCGTGTGATTTCTGTCTTTATGTCTATTAATATGCTGCATTATATGGTGATTTATATATGACAAACCAACCTTAAGAGATAAAACCCTATTAGTTGTAATTTCTAATCTAACTGTGAAATTTTTTTAGAAGTTTTTAGGGTTTTGGGTTTTATTTTTGTTTGTTTTTTGTGGAGGAGTGTCCACATATTCATTATGGATAGTGGTGTACTATAGTATTAGAATGTGAGTGTGCGTGCACTGTGGAATATTCCTTTATACTATATGAATATATGTTGCTGTGTTTGGTTTAGTAAACAAGCTGACTAACCAATAGCCAAACAGGATAAAGTTAGATGGGAACTGAGAACAATGGGGAGATTAATGTCAGAGTCAAGAGAGAAGTAATATTAAGCCTTTGTGTCAGTTATTTGGGAGCAGGAGGTCCAAACAGGAAAACTCCACCTACATTGTCTGTGTGTGTGTGTGTATGTGTATATGTGTGTTTCTAATTTTGTTATGGATTATACTAGTTCCTTAGAATTAGCTTGGTAGTTCCTTCTGTTTCTTGGTAATTTCCTTTCTGTTCCTCTTGTTAGGTTTTTCTGTTTCTATTTTATGAAAGTCATTTGATTTTTAAAGCTTGGTAGAATGTTGCAGTACATATATCTGACCCTGGATTTTACTTTGTGGTCAGACTTTGAGTTTCTACTTCAGTATCCTTATTGTTATAGGACTAGTTAGGATGTCTATATCTTCTGTCTTTATGTTCATTCACTTAGTTGTATATATTTAGAAGTGTATTTATTTCTTCTAACATTTCTAAAGTTTTTGGAAAATAAGTTTACAAAGGCTTCTATGATGGTTTTCTGTATTCCATTGAAATCTGTTGTAACAACTCCCTTTTTTCTTCCATTAATTTAGGTCTCAGTTTTCCTTCTTCCTTCCATCTTTCCTTCCTTTCTCTTCCCCTCCATTCTTCCCCTTCCTCCACTATCATCCCCTGTCTTTCTCTGCTTGCTTTACTAGGAATTGGAAAATCTTGTCTATCTTATGTTTTCTGCTATTTGTTTAGTATAGTTCTTCACATCTCCAGTTCATGAATTTTAGGCTTCATTTTTATTATTTGTAGTATATATTGTTTATACTTCATGTTAACATCTGTATTTCAGTTTGGCTTTTTTCTCCAGCTTTGAGGTGCATCATTAAGTTATTTATTTGAGACCTCTCTCATATTCAGTTAAGAATCTTAGTGTAACCTTTCTTCTCAGGACTGCCTTCCTCTGGGATTTATTAACTGATCACTATTTATGGAAAAATATATATTTAGTCACCAATTAGTTGTCCACTTTCTGAGGCTAATCTTTCTATTTTACTTTTAGTACAATGTTTTCTGATAGGATATGCAGGATTATTTCTTTTCTTTTTTTAAGACCAGCTGACATTTTGGGCATTTATCTTTGGAGTTTCTTACACAACATGGTTATGAAGGTCCAGAAATCTGAATCAAAACAAAGCTTGCTACATCTGTGTTTGAATAACTAGACACACTTAGTCTTTGGTGGCTGTCTTACATTATTTACATGTCGCCCTAAGTCAATTAACTGTGTCAAAGCCTTTCTATCTTGTAATGATCTTGCCCAAACAAAGGGCTCAGCAAAACTACTAAAGCTGCGTAGAGTCTCCAGGTCTGTGAAGGATCAACCTTTTTCTTTAAGTCCTCTGTGAACATAGTTCTATTTATGTTTGAAATAAACTAGGGTTCAAACACAACTTTTGTTGTTTCTGGGTTCCTCAGTAGTGCCTGTCAGTCTCTATGGTCCTCGAGCCCCTGGTATTTATGAGCGCTTCAGATAAAGTGACCAGGTGTTTCTAATGGCTCTAATAAGCCAGTCCATAAGGGATGATTTCCCTCATATATGAGCTTATGAATTATGAAGCCTTTGCCTAAGAAAAGATGAGTAGTTGTATTGGTCTGGTTGTCTGTTTCCACAGCAGTCAGACTGATCCCGTCTACTCAGATGCCCCACAGCCTCACTATCCAGGTCTTAACAGATTCATTTCTCACTTAAAAGTCTTCCCTGACTCCAGTTCTAGTGCTGAGTATTTCCTGATTGCACTGCTTCCATTATTGGCCATGACTTCACCTCCACGTACATATTGGATCACAGCTTTCACCTTTTTTTTTTTAAAGGTGGAACCTGGGGGGTGTCAATGGTTACTCTTACCATCTTCTCCTTTTTGCCTCTAAGCTGAAGAAAGGGCAAGCCAAGATGCTTCTCTCATCTTTTCTTTTGTCTAATTTACTTGCCAGATCAGAGGCCAGTGCAAAGGATGTTGTTCCAAATCTCTTCCTGCAATTCCTCCTTTAAGCAGAGAACTTCTTGCTTGGGTCCCATTGTAGACTTAGATGTATTTCTTATTACACACGACATGGGCCAGGCAACCTCTGCAGCTGCCTACCAACAATCTCAACTCTTACGTGTTACAGTCAGAAGCTGCAACATTGCCTCTAGACTTTTTAACTGTTTTCACCACAACTCCAGGTTCAAGTGGTAGACCCCATTTATCAAGCAGACATGCCATCCCATATCACATAGGCAAAGATTGCCATTCCAGGATTCTTCCCATGGACACATCTAATCCTGATTGCTCAACCCTAATTGCATGTCTCACTACCCGTAGAAGAACTATGCAGCTGTTGTCAACATGAGAAGGGGTGGCTATATTTTAATTCTGTTCTTAGATGCTCACCTCAACCTAGTCATCCTCAATTTCATGCCTTGCTCCCATAGCCAGCATCATGCACTCTTTTCTCTCCAAATTATTGTCTCTGTTGTGTCCCTTTTAGGACACCAATTATGTGTGTGACAGACATTTCCTGTAGAGATGCAACAGGTGCACACATTCACAAACATAAACACAAGCACAGAAGCACACATCTACAACACAACCTTCTTGCCTGAGACTTAGTGAATATGGGTGAGTGGGGAATTGTAAGGATTGGAAAGCCAGGAAGTAAGCTGATAGTTTGTGTCTCTTAGAAATGACAAGAAACAATACCCATAGGACCATAACAATATGGCTGGCTAAATAAACCATGAATAATGACAATGCCAAAAGACATGCTAAAATGGAAGGGGAAATCTCAATGACAAAGTAGGAACAACTAATGACTGCTGAGAGAGGAAGAATTAATCTTCCTCAGGGAGCTGCCTTCTAATTGGTTATCCAATACCAAGTGGTCAATTACGAAATCATGAATGTGCTAATAACACCGAATAAATTCAGCATGTTGTATTTATATATTTGTGTACATATACGTGTATGTGTAACAATAATAAAGAAATGATGAATTTGAGAGTGAGGAGGAATATTGAAAGCTTGGAAGAATGATGGAAATAATGTAGTAACATTTTTAATTTTTAATTGCAAAAAATAAAAACGGAAAAGTATATTGTATGAAATTCTCAAAGACTAAGAACAGTATTTTTAAAAAGCCAACAGCTTAAGCATTAATGTAAGAGATTGTGTAGTTTCCAATGTGTGGTCCTAATGATGATGACTGTAGGAAGCATATCCTATGATGGTGAAAAGGGTGACAGGATAATCTGGCTTTTGAAATGATGGAACCCATTAAAATACTGTGAAGACTGGCCAGATACACATTTCCTATGTTTGTATTTTCACTAAGTTCTTGGTAAAACACTAACAAGCCTTACACTTGCATTATTTTAACTTGCACTCCTGTTACTGCTGCTTCCACTTCAACAGTCTGACATTTTCCTGTGTCCATTACAATATAAAGACTGGATTCTTGTCACCTAATACACACTCATATAATGATCAGTTATTGAAGTTTGTAAAAAAGACTGAGGTTGTGAGTGGCTTCTGCTGACAAAGCTGAGTGCCATCTTTGTATCTCTGCTTAGAAACCAGCATCTCTCTTCTGTACATAAACACTTATTTCTGATTGTTTATGTTTAATTGATCTCAAGGATGACAAGTATAGGAATAGCAATATCTGAGAAAAGATGGGAGACACATTAACCCATGCAGCCAGGAGAGTTCCGTTATTCCAAGTAGCTCATGTGTATCCCAAGAACTTAGTTCTTATTTCTTCTTCTTCATGGAATCAACCTTCTGTGTCCCAAGTTGTGGGAACTTAGACTCAAGGCAGAGTGTCCTGGACTTGCAGAATACGGTCATTCAGGCAGAGGTAGCCACTAGCTAACCATAGAGGTCTGTAAGACAGACAGCAAGTGATATGGGTGGGTGGAGAGAAGCATATAAGGCAGGAGACAGTAGTTAAGCCCCTTTTCAGCTGAAGGGTTTGCAGGATAAGAGTTGACTGTGGCTTCTCCTTTCTCTGATCTTTCAGCATTTGCTCCATATCTGGCTCTGGGATTTTATTATTAAGACCAATTAGAACCCATGCAGTAATTGGCGCCCAGGTTTACAACATGAATTCACAAAATAAGCACTTGCATGTGGCACTTGCAGCCACTTGCACACTCAGGGACTCCCACCTGAGTCACTACATTGCCAGCTGGGTTTTCTTTTCTTTTTTTCTCAAGCCTCTGATTGAGTTTTGGATTTTCCTGTTGTTGCCTTTTTACAACAGGCTCCAGCTGCCACCCAAATTCCATAAGCACCTGGCCTCCAAATGCCATAGACTTACCCACCCTAGACTAGCTGGCTATGCCTTCAGGCAGCTCACACCACACATGCACTTCTGCACAACTCTGTGTGCTTACTTCAGACAGCCAGTTCTCTCTTCCCTATGAGTCATGGATTTCCCCTGAATCCTCTCCTTGTGCTGCCACTCTCAGTGCATGATTACCCACTGTCAGCTGCAGCTGTCCTCAGTCAGACTGTTCACCACCCATGCTCTCCACTCAGGTGTGCTACAGCTCATATCACTGTCATTGTTGGCGGATTTGATGAGAAAATTGGGAACTGTTAAAGGGAAGAATTAGTTAATAAAGCTTCTTACCATGTTAGAAAATGAGAAATGCAGTTACCATGGAGGGTATTTGCTGAAGGAGGCTGCTTGGCCACTTGTTCATTTCCCAGCTGCCAAGAACCCCAAAGTAATCACACAGGAATTGTATTATTTAAAACACTGCTTGGCCCGTTAGCTCTAACTTTTGAGGTTTTTTTTGTTTGTTTTTTCTTTTTGGTTTTTCGAGACATGGTTTCTCTGTGTTGCTTTGTTGCCTGCCCTAGAACTAGCTCTTGTAGACCAGGCTGGCCTCAAACACACAGAGATTCTCCTGCCTCTGCCTCCTGGGTACTGGGATTAAAAGGCACATACCACCACTGCCTAGCTAGTTGTAACTTTTTATTAGCTAACTCTTACATCTTAGTTTAACCCATTTCTAGTAATCTGTATATTGCCATGAGAGTGTGGCTTACTGGGTAAAGTTCCGGGCATCTGTGTCTGGCAGGGCTACATGGCTTCTCTCTGACTCTACACTTCTTTCTCCCAGTATTCAGTCCAGTCCTCTCCACCCAGCCCTGCTCTGCCATAGGATCAAAGCAGTTCTTTGTTCATTAAAGGTAATCACAACATACAGAGGGAAATCCCACATCACCTCCCCTTTTCTGTTTAAATTAAAAAAAAAGGTTTTAACTTTAACATAGTAAAATTACATAAAACAGTTATCAAACAAGAATTCCAGTTACAATATTTATATCTACTTTATCTTTTATCTTAACTAAGGAAAACTATAACTATAAATTCTTCAACTCCATCAAAGGCTACAGAAGGATATAGTAATACCTAAGTAAACAGGAAGTACATTGTAAGCAACTTCCAAAACTTTAGAAGTGCAGAGACATCTCACTGCCCAGATAGTCACCGAAAGTTCTTCTTACCATTGGGGCATCTAATCTTCAGCCTGCAGGCCCATAGTATCCAGCAGACTTTTCCATGAGTCAGGAAATTTCAAAGACATTTGCACCTCTATTGACAGTTTGTCAGTCATTTTCTGTGTCCTGCAGAATATCTGGCAGATATTTACATGAAGCAGGAACCCCAAAGGATCGTCTCACCTTTAGGCAAGTTCAGCAGTCATTTCTCTGTGGGTCCTGCATGTCCAGTTCAGCAGTCCAGGTAGGAACAGTTTATTGCTCAAATGGCTAGCAAACTCCACGAGAAGCCTCTTCAATGCCTATCTTCCTCTAAAAGTAATTGTTACTGCAGGGAGCAGATATGTCTCATGGTCATGAAAAGTCTTAAGCTCTTAAAACATTTTAAATGCCAGATTCTCTAGTCTTTGAAAGGTTTGAAGAATGCCTAATTGAAATATATCTCTATATATCTAGAAAACCAAATTAACATGACTACAACTTGACTATTATAGATGACTATTAACCTGTATTTCTTAATTACACATTATGGTTTTTAAATGAACTACACAATCACAATACCTTAATCAAGAAGAGAAATACACATATAACAAGATTGACCTTAAATTCATATCAATAAATCAAGATCCATTCCAATGCAAATCTCTATAGCATATCTCCCTTTAAATGTAAACAAACATTTATAAATAAGATTTTGGAATATGGGCATAGTTTTCTCTAACCTGCTTCCTGCTATTTATTGGGCAAATTAATATTTTGAGGGGTGTTCAAGGCATTCTTTCAGAGGGTCTTGGTCCATGAAACCATATTAGTCTGGAAGCCAAATTCAGTTTAGTCATTTCCTGTCATCTTGGAGGAAACTTTTTTCCAGAACTTTTTTAAAGAACCTGATGCCTATTGTTAAAAAAAAAAATGCTCTGGATAATAGAACAGCTATAGAAGAAAGAAGAAAAAATTCAGAAGAAACTATGAAGAATATATTTTGGCAAATTTCTATAAATGAACATAGACCAAAATTAAAAATACAAACAAATGACATTTTCATTGAGGATCTGGTAGATACAGGTGTGGATGTAACAGTAATTGCACCAGAGCCTTGGCATCCAAATTGGTCTCTTCAAGAGGTAAGTGTTCACCTTTTAAAGAGTGGAACGTTTTCTCAGGTAAAACAGCGTGAAATGGGTCAAATGTATAGGGACAGAGGGAAAGAGGAATATTAAACCCATATGTGACTAGCATAAGAGACAATCCTTTATGCAATAGAGAAGGCAAAGGAATTTGTGGGGATGTGATTTATTACAGCAATGGAATGCTCAGATTAACATTTCCCCAATCTTAGAAACAAATCATAAATTAACGTATGTTTCTGGAGAAAAATATTTAGAAGATGTTATGAAGAACAGTCACTGACCACTCAGGTTGTACAAGAATAGGGAACAACAGCTTCTAATCTTTCAAAGTCACCAACATCCGTACCTATAAATGGTTACAGACAAATCTATGTGGGATGTGCAATGTTTTTAAAAATAGAGAAACTAAAGGCTTTAGAACAGCTGGTAGAGGAACAGTTAAATGCCCAGCATATTGAAGAATCAACCAGATCTTGAAATTATCATTTATTTGTTCTTAAAAAGAAATCTGGAAAATGAGGAATGGTTACAGATTTAAGAGCTGTTAATAAGGTGATTCAACCAATGGGCTCTCTACAGTCTGGAATTTCTTTGCCTTCTCTATTGCATAAAGGATGGTCTCTTATAGTTATTAATTTAAAACATTGTTTCTTTACTACACCTTCACAAGAAAAAGGCAGAAAAACTTGCCTTCACAAGCCTACTTATAATAATTCTCAGCCTGTTAAGAGATACCAGTTGAAACTTCTACCACAGGGAATGTTGAATAGCCCCACCATGTGTCAATATTTTGTAAGTCAGCCATTGAAAATGAAACATAAGCAATTTCCTCAATCTATAGTTTACCATTACATGAATGACATTTTCCTAGGTGACTCGATTGTATATACTTTAGAATGTTTGAAGAAGTAAAGAAAATTTTGCCTTGTTGGGGTTAGGGTTATTATTATTATTTATAATAAATTGCATCTGAAAAAATATAAAGAGGAAACTCTATTAATTATTTAGGATATAAAATAGGTCTACAAAAACTTATACCCCAAAAAGCGCAAATTAGGAGAGATAAGTTTTAGACCCTTAATGACTTTCAGAGATTGCTAGGAGACGTTTCCTATCTGTAGCCCACTATTGGAGTAAAACCTGATTACCTGAGTAATTTGTTCAAAACATTAGACAGTGAAAAGACCTTAAATAGTCCAAGAGAAGTATGAGCTGAAGATGAGAGGGAATTGTTTTGGTGGAAAAAACTACAGGATGCACTTGTAGATCATTTGGATCCAAAGCTTGATTGCATTTTAGTTTTTTACATTCTAAGCATTCTCCTATAAGAATATTAATACAGAGGTAAGATATTATTGTAGAATGAATCTTCATACCACATAAACAGAGTAAGAAATTAAAGGCTTATGTAGAAAAAGTCTCTGAGTTCATTCTAAAAGGAAAATTCA
>JAQHUG010000740.1:209379-227876 GCA_028555095.1 Dicrostonyx torquatus | reverse complement strand
TTTGTAAAGCCTGAATTTCTTGACCTGTGAATATTTTGAATAATCTCATCATCTCACATATCCTCTGATTGTCATTTTGTACATATGATTCCAAGGTATAAAATTATTACATTGATGATAGCTTCTCATCTTTGGATATTATTTGGATGGTGTGCAGAGTACCTTCCTGGAGAGATATTTTATATGCTTACTTATCATAACTTTTTAAAAGCTTATGCCTGTCAAATTCAAGAGTATTAATTCTTTCTGATAATTGTTCAGCACCCTTTGACATGTATTGAATTTTGTATTTATAATTAATGTTATCCTTTTTAATGGTATTAATACATAATATAATTATAATTACAACCAGTTTAACAATATTAAGCAAGGAATGTATGCTAAATGCTTTAATAAACATTCTATACTAAGGAGTTTATGTCTTGTATAGGAAATGGCTTGGATAGATCATAACAGTACAATAACTATTACTATCTAATCTTCAATGCTAGGAAGATCATATTACTTGAGTAGGCAGGAAGTACAATCAAGTAGCTTCCAAAGTGAGCAGTATATAATGGAGACAATTAGCTACCTGAACAATCACCCAAGAACTCATTTGCAAAGTTGAAGCAAGCAACTTTGACTAAGGGCTAGCATAACTGACAGACCATTTTCAGAGGCAGGAAATTTTTCAGAACCATCTTACCCTGTCTTTGCAAGATTTGACAGTCTTTTTCCTTGTGTCCTGATCATCCATTTCTGGATAGCATGTACTTTGTCAGTGGTGGAGATATCGGCAGTTCCTTGCCCAAAGGCCAATTGGCCCAAGAAGAAAACAAATTCCAAGTGGAATATCTTCGGTGCTCAATATTCTCTCTGGAATAGTTTGGTACTGTCAGGAATGGTCATGTCTCGTGTCAACAGAAACCAAAGTTATTTAATGTCATGCTCTCCAGATTCTCCAAGTGGTCGAAGATTACCCTCCTATCTGGACAGAATACAATCTCTATGTATCTAAAGAACCTAATTGATCTGACTATATTTACAACAAATATGAACAACTATTGACCTATAATATATAATACCTGTATAACTTAAAAACTTTATGTCAGAATATTAATCTGTAAACAAATGTGCAACAAATGAGGACAATGACATCAAAATATAAACAGTGAATAAGTATCTTGATCAGACATAGGAGTAATATATAGTGCAATATGAAAATATATCCTAAAAGTTGTATCAATATACAAGATGTCCTAAACAGAGGTAGAAACATGCATATATGCAATCTGAAAGAATAATATTGCATAGGTGTACAAATAATGTAAATAAAAATAACAAATATAATTTGAGCTTGTATCAATATACAAAAACTATACCAATGTAAATTATCCATAAATAATAGCTCACAAGTATTCAGTCTATTTCCCACTATTATTATCCTCTCCCTCCTTTTTATTAAAAAAAAACAACCATAGTTTTCATTCCTACTCTCTATCATTTACAAGTAATAGTCAATAATCCCTAAATGGTGTTCCCAACTTTAAGGACAAACTTTTTTGGGGTATGGAGTGTAGTTCTCTAGAAATGCTTCCCACTGTCATGGGGGTGATGTTCTCTTACTGAGATCCTACAAAAGTAAAGCGATGGCTAATTTTCAAAATTACTGTCTAGTATAATTGTAAATGATTTCTGAGCAGTCAATAAGGTTTTCTCCAAAGCCCTATTTGGAGTTCTGGCTAGAACAGCATGAGAAGATGCACCATTTCAGCAGCCGGTGCCCAAAACTCAGTCTTACAGTAGTGCTATCAGCATCACAAAATCATCTCAACCAGGTAAAATTGTTGTTGTGGGATCCCATCTTCTTCATGGAAACTTCAAACATGACTGCAGGTAAAGGAGCTGTAGGAAAATCTATTGTTCATCATGGAAAACTTAAACATCATTCATAGAGACATACATTCAATAAAAAATATGATATAGACAAAACAGACATGGAGAAAGTAAAACTTTCCTAAAGTCTTCCTTCTGTCCCATACCAGATAGCTTCCAATAAGAGACAAAAATTCTGAATGTACCTTTTAACAACAAATTCAGATTTAGAGAAGTGCAGAGTTATTGTCCAACTTTAAAACCAGCTCAATATACATATATTTACATATATATGTGTGTGTGTGTATGTGTGTGTTTGTGTGTGTAAATGTATGTGGATCTAGTACCTGGCCTCATAATCCATATTCTGCTTTCTAGATGATCCTCAGTGGATAGTTATTTTTCCTTTTGTCAGCATTCAAACCTCCAGGGTCTCTTAAATATTTGATGATGTGTATTTTTCTGTGAAGGTAAGAGCAGAACCTTGCCCCAACCCTATATTCTTTCCTTACCACCTATATGGTTGTCACTGTTGTGGATGAGCTGTCATTTCTCTTTATCAAGAGGTTTCTCCTTTTCAAAGTGAATCTTTATTAATTCTGATTGTATGCAACACCCCTCCCCAAACACAACACATCTCCTGGTTTTCATTGTGAGGTTAACATGTCCTTAAAACACACTGGTTGATTCAGTTCAGAACTTTTTTCCGTTATCCAGTGCCTCTCTCCTGTTGTTGTTCCTTTCTAATTAGCATTAAGAAAATTCATAAGGTTAAGAAAGCATTATGGAATTTATTTCTTGGGGTATTTTCCATCCCTTTCTATTTGTTCAGAATATCCTTTATAGTACTATTTAAACTTTCTATAACTGACTGACCTGTAGGGTTATTTGCTATACCTGTAATGTGCTTTATATTATAATAGGTAAAAATGTTTTTTTTTTAGATACATATGCTGGACCATTGTCTGTCGTTATACGTGCAGGAATGCTGATGATAGCCATAACTTCTAATAAATGTGTGATTACTGAATCAACCTTTTCTGAGCTCAAGGCAGTTACCCATTGAAAACCTGAACATGTGTCTATGGTGTGGTGTACATACTTTAATTTACCAAATTTTGCAAAGTGTTCTGCTTGCTGGTGTGGCCTATTGGGGAGCAGGGCCTTCTTCAGAAGTTGTGTGCTTGGATATGGTGATGAGGTTTGGAGAAGTAGTTGGGGTTAAGAGAGTTAGACACTGAGGGAGTGGGGGCAATCAGTGGGTGGGAGGCTTACCTGGTGTGGCTTCTGGTATAGCAAGGAGCTTCCCTGCTGGACTTTGTAGGTCTGGATATTGTTTTGCCCAACTTTTATCATGAGTGTTCAAGTCAAACTGAGATACTTGTGCTTATTCTGTAAGTATTCTTATCTGCTTAGCCATCTCTCCAGCCCTTCACCAGGGCCACTGTCTAGCTGTTATTTGTACTCTAGGAATGCTACCCCTACTGTCTATACAAAAACATCCATTTTTCATTCAACAGTAGAAATGTCAGCTCCTTCCTCAGATCTTCCCTCTTTGTTTTACAAATTTAGAATCAGGTGTCTGTGTAGTCAGAAGCTCATGGTACTCACTGCTGAGACCCCGCACACTTCACTACCTCTCCTGCATAGCCAGTTCTCCACTTCCACTGCTTCTAAATCCTTATCCTTTTGATTATGATAAATTCAAGTCAAAGTAACTGCTTACAATAGAACACACTCATACAGTTATGTTAGACAGCTTAAAGCTGTTGTCTGCATGAATGGCATCTTTTTGCCTGCATATTAAGGTTCATGAGGTACACAGCATAACAAATGCAATGTTTTTGATTTCTTCTTAAATTTTATCTTTCAGTAGTCCTATTAGGACTAAATAGACATGATCTATAACAGTTTGTAGATTTTGACCATAAATTATGTATCTATCTATACACACACACACACACACACACACAAACTTACACATACATATGTGTACACACAAATACCTTGAAGTTTTAGATAAAATTATTCATCTTATTCTCTGACTGCAATTATGTTAATTTTGAACACGATATGAATAAATTATTAATTGTTAATAAAACCATTCTTTTCTTATAGGAATTAATATTTTCTTATGATAACCATTTGTATAATCAATATATTGTAAAGGAAAAATTTTTGAAAATAACATTTGTTAGTCAAATATAAAGAAATTAAAAATGTCTTCAAATGTGTTTTCTAGAAAATACAATTAAAATTTCAAAAGCCAAGGAATTATTAACATTCATTTGATACTCTTTATTAGTATAATTGTTTTGTTGCAAGGAAGGGCCAGCTTGTTTATCCTGCTGCCCAGTTCCCATCCAACCTGCTAACTTAGCCCCAAAATAAACACTCAGAAATTGTATTAATTAAATCACTGCTTGGATCATTAGCTCTAGCTTCTTATTGGCTAAGTCTCACATCTTTACTTAACCCATTTTTAGTAATCTGTGTATCACCACATGGCAGTGGCTTACCAGGTAAAATTTTCAGCATCTGTCTCTGGTGGATCCATGGCATCTCTCTGACTCTGCTTTCTTCCTCTCAGAATTAAGTTCTGTCTTCTCTGCCTACCTAAGTTCTGCCCTATCAGCAGGCTAGGGTAGCTTCTTTATTCATTTACCAATGAAAGCAACACATAGCCAGAAGGACTTCCTACACCATTTTGCCTTTTCTGTTTAAAAAAGGGAGGCTTTAACTATAACATAGCAAAACTACAGATAACAAACCAGGTATCAAGCAAGAACTATAGTTACAATAATTATTTCTACTTCATCTTTTATTATAACTAAGGAAAACTACAACCTATATTACCTATGTAAATTGGAAGTGCATTGTAAGCAACTTCCAAAATTCGAGAATTGACAGAGGCATCTCACTGCCTTGACAGTCACCCAAAGTTCTTTTGTACCATTGGGGCATCCATCTTTAACCTACAGGCCCACGGTATCCAGCAGACTTTTCCACGAAGCAGGAAATTTCAAAGACAGTTTAGTCTTTTATTTTCTCTATCCTGTAGAATGTCTCACAGACTTTTTCATGAAGCAGGAACCCCAAAGGATCATCTCACCTTTAGGTAAGTTCAGCAGTCATTTCTCTGTGGGTTCTGCATGTCCAGTTAAGCAGTTCAGGCAAGAGCAGTTTCTTGCCCAAATGGCTAACCAACTCCATAAGAAGTCTCTTTGATGCCCATCTTCCTCTTGAAGTAGCTTGTTGCTGCCAGAAGCAGATGTGTCTCATTGTCATGAAAAGTCCTAAGTTCTTAAAACATTTTAAATGTCATATCCTGAAGGTCTCTAAAATATTTGAAGAATACCTAACTAACTGAAATATATATATATATCCTAACTAACATGACTACAATCTTGACTATTAAAGATGACACTCTATTAACCTATATTTCTTAATTATACATTACATTTTTAAAGGAGCTACAATTCACAATACTTTAATCAAGATCAGGAATACATATACATATAACAAAATTGACCTTAAATTGGTATCAATAAACTAAGGTCTATACCAAGGCAAATTATTTATCTCTATATCATATCCCCCTTTTAATGTAAAAGAACATTTATAAATAATATTTGGGAATATGGGCATAGTTTTGTCCATGTTTAGGAAATTTTTGGTTAGATATACTTGTGACCAGGTTCCTCTGTTGCTTAAAAGTTTTGTGTGACCAATCTTCTCTAGTGCTTTTGTGCGATCAGTCTCTTTTCTTGTGGTGTGTGTGTGTGTGTGTGTGTGTGTGTGTGTGTGTGTGTGTTAATCCTGAAAGATACTGCAAGACCCAATGTACAGAATTTAAGTGGAGATGGGGTTTGATTAATGTAAGGAAGAAATGACATTTGTAGGCAATTGATATGAATCAGCCAATGTTAGTTCTTGTGTAAACTGAAGACTATCATCTGGGGAACCCATCAAAACCAAACCAAACAAAAAATAAACTGTACATCAAATAACTCCTTAGATCTCTTAAATACTTGAGACTTGAATGTAAGATATGTGTATGTGTGTGTACAGAGACACAGAGAGAGTCAGAGGTATATATATATATCTCTTCTGCTATTCATCCATACTAGGAAATGTATAGGAAATGTGACAACACTATCTAGGGTCACATAGTTTAGGAATTTAATGTGAAGCACCAAGTTCAAATTTATTCCCCCAAGTTGAATTTCATGTCATAGTAGCTTTCCCGCATACACAGAGAAATGACCAGATGAGATAAAATCCCAGAGGCACACAGCGAAGAGAAACTGCCGGTCAGCCTCCAACAGGAAAACATGTTATAGCAGCAGGGAATGCCTTGACTTGAGAAGAAACAAAGGAATAAAAGTGTAAATCAGGTGTGAGAATTAGAAGCCGAAATTAATGAAAAAGAAAACGTCTGCAACTAAAAGTGTAAAAAAGTAAAGCAAATGATCCAATTATAAATATCAGAAGCTATTTGATACTGATGATTATTGTATTGTTATTTTCTAAAGTTGGAGAATTTGGAACTTTTTACTACTTTTATCAATGCTTCATGGCACAGAGAAAGTTAATATTCCCTTATCATTGTTGTGCTTGTTTTGGCTGAGTACTGTAGGAAATAATGATTGGTGTCCTTAAAGGCTAGGTGTGTGTGACATTAGGAACCAATCTGATGTTTACTTATTCTTTTTAACAGAGTCGTTCATTCTATGCTGTACAGTTATCTGATCACTTAGCTCTCAACTAAGATTGCCACAAAAAAGAAAATAAAAAGCTCGGCTCTATCTTAAAATATCATTATTCTGTATCTAGCAGGTGATGGTTATTTCATTTGTTTCTTTTGTTAGCATCTCAACACATTTATGGGACAAGGTTTGAGTATTTTGATGGCACTGAATAGAAAAAGAAAAAAGACTTTAAAATACATAGACAATTACTAAAGATTATGATTAACACCACTAGCAAAATGAAGTTGGGCGGGTTCAAAGGAAGAAGACAACACATTTACCTCACTTGGGAGACTTGGGGAATCTAAAACTAGGGATAGAGGAAGGAACAAGAAGGAGAAGGCACATGGAAAACATGGCTGTGCCTCTTCAACTGTTTGCTGCTATTAATTCATTTGCTTTCATGACAATTTTGTTGATTTCTTTCTGCATTTAGCTTTCTTTATGACTTCTCTGGTAAATGATCTCCACTAAGAATTATTCAAAATGAATTAATTACTATATCTTTGATAAGCATACTTAACTTCCCCCCCAAACAAAAAACAAATACAACAAGAATAAAAAAGTTTACCTGATCTTCATTTTGCTCTTTCTTATTTAAATCCTCACTTTAAGACTGCAGAAGCCTGGTTCATTTTAATGTGTTTCTTGACCCTAGAAAACATGTGTTTATTAAGTTGTTGTTTGACTCCATTGTGTTCCCGTTTTCATGATGATCTTGTTGTAAGGGCCAGAGCAGTGCCTGCCCTTGCTTTCCTGAGGTGCAGTGAGTGTGCTGTTTCTGTGTGTATGCGCCTTAGGGATCCGTCCCTGAAGGAAAAACGAATGTGTCCAAGTAGAACCAAACATAGTAGGATAGTAGGGATTAGAAAAGTCCCGGGAGCTGGTGAACAGCCAAATGGGAGTTCTGAGTTCTTTTCCTCCTGTGACCTTGTGAAAAGCCTGCCCCTACATTGGCACCTAGGAGACCACAAGCTCCCAGTGGGCACCACCAACTGCTACTCATCAGGAGTCTTACCCTGCCTGCTTCTGGGATGCTCTCCTAGTTTTCATTGAAATATTCTTCATAGCTGCTTTCTAAAGAAGGCCCAGCAGTTTCCCTCAGACCAGGGAAACACCTCCTTTTTCTTAGACTGTAAGAAGGGGGGGGGGTGGCGGGGAAAGAAAGGGCTTTCCTCGTGCTGAGAGCGGGGATTCCCTGTTCAGGAACAATCCATTTCCACTAAGTCCACAGAAGCTGAAGGCGACCACAGCAGGGATGCTGTTGACACTTGGACCATTCCTTGGACCCCTCACCCTCTTCCCAGGAAGGGTCTAGAGCTCAGGAATCGGCTAATGAGCTCGCCCCCATTGGTTGTCCCCAAGGCACCCTCATGCCGTCACTGTGTTATGCTAATGAGGGGGAGGCTCATTGGCTGGGTCTCCAGCAACTGCTTGAAAAGACCTGTGTCGGGAGAGCCGAGCCCTAAGCTTTTGCTCCCGCCTTCCCCAGAAAGGCTGCACCCAGAGCCAGTTCTCTTGCCGGGGATGCCCCGGCGGGAGGTTCTGGTCCCCGCCTTTCAGGAAAGTGCCTGGCCATCACGCGGCTCTCACGCCCACCACTTGCCCTCTTTCTAGACACCTCGCGATTTTTCCTTTTATTTTTTATTTTTGTCTGCGAAGAAACTTTTGCATTCCCGCCTCCCTACCCCCTACTCCCGCCCCACGGTCCCAGGGACCAGAGGCGGCACCGAACCTGGGGGCGGTTCCTTGGCAGCGCCGGTTCGAAACGCAGCCAGACTTTTGCTCCTGTGCTCGGTTTGCATCATCCCCATCACACCCTTGGGGAAGAGGAGACAGCCCCCTATTCAGCCACAGCTTCCGGCCAAGCGACCCCTCCTCCTCCGGGTCCCCCCAGGTTCTTTTGCCAGCTTCCTCAACAAGGTACCCCTGTTCAGCACTCTCTGCTACTCGCTGCCCTCCTCGATCCCTTGTTGGATGTTGCCCACCCCTTAAAGAAGAATGGTTGATTTGGAGAGCGAAGTGCCCCCTCTGCCTCCCAGGTACAGATTTCGGGATTTGCTGCTAGGGGACCAAGGCTGGCAAAATGATGACAGGTGAGTGGCCTGGTGCAGTGTTTCAAGAATACTGCTTGGAAGGGAACAAGACTGGAGAGCTGTAGGGAGGATGGAGAGAGAGAAAGGGAGATGAACACTGAGGGAGTAAAGGGGACTCTACACCGCTCCATTTTGACTCTGTAGAGCGGTCGCTGTGGACAAGGGACTCTTTTCCTTCCCACTCTCTCATTCTTGCGATGCATTTGGTACATTTATTATTATTATTTTTTTGTCTATCCGTGCTTCCTTGGTTGTGTTTGAGGCTGCAAGCAGAGGTACAATCACATCGAAATGGCACGCAGTTTCAGTGTCAAATGTTTCTTGTTTTTATTCCCTTGGTGCAGCTAATCCACCTCATAAATGCATCCAAGGGATTGAAAAACCACAGTAGAAATCTAAAATCTTCTGCACCCACTTTCTTACTCCTTGTCTGTCTCGACTAGATGCTAGCTTGTCACTGGGAATTTTCTGCTGTTAAACTATTTGGAGTTCAGGTGGGCAATTGGTTTAAATACGTAACAGGTAGTTAGTGAAGCAAGAACGCTTGGAATAGAAAATAAACCAAACAGTGTTTTTTTGTAGCATGATTAACATATTTTCACCTAAATAATGTATATATCAAAATAATAACATAAATTTCAAAGTGGAAATATTTATTACTAGCAAAGCATTTATCAATGGCATTAAAGCTTTGTGCAATTTAACTTACAAGACGCTCTGTTTAGGTCTTTTTAAAATTCTTTCCTTAACACACTCTTATGTTTAATTGAGCTTTTTTCTAGAATTGTAATTTCACATACCACATGCCACATTTTCTTGTTTTTAGTAATATATATTATATATATATATATATATATATATATATATATATATATATATATATACAGCTGAGCTCTCAATGAAGCTTAAATGATTCCCCGAAGTTCAGTTTTGCGTTAATGTTAGATTNNNATTAGATAAACGATCCATTATTGGTCCAATCTGAAGTATCTGCTGCATCTACCACTGGGCAATATGCCCTCTGCCTTTTCATCACCTTCTCAGTTCCCAGTACCAACTCACATTCCAATACTAAGGATTCTGTCTTAGACTTTACATCTTTCTTGGTCTCACATTAGTAACTTAATGACGTATGCATGGATGCTTTGTGGAGGATCCTGTTTCTAGTGAATCTCTTCTTTTTAGACAGAGAAACCTTGCATCTTGCTTAGAAATTTAAAGAACAAGTTCTTGGGTTATTTGGTGTATATCTAAAAGAAGGTGTTAATTGGAATTTACTGGAGTTAATTGGATAATTAAATGGATATTTAAATGAATTGGCAGTGCTAACTGACATTTAGATAAACTCTCTTGTCCTACAGAAACGACTTAGAAAATTCAGCATAGGGATTCTGGTAATGGGATTTACATTTCTTTCGGGACTTGAGGCTCATTACTTCTAGAACAGAAATCTGTGTAGGAAATATGGGATAGACTGAATTCTTAGAGCACACACTGGCTGCAGTGGCATAGTGTTATTTGTTTCAACTCTATCTCAATGCTAACTGGTCACGTGGTTACCCTTACTTAGTATTTACTAATATAGAGTCTGGCCTAGCTGCACTTCCTATATGTATCCCAGTGTGTCACTTTAAAAACCTTGGACATAGTCATTTAAAATCTGTGTCTGAAAAAGCTTTTTTCCATCCTAACTTTACTTTAAAAATCTGCTTACATTTATCATTGACATGAAGTCCTGACTACTAATGAACTGTTTTAGATGTTCAAAGAGTTTAGGAGATTTAACTGATTTCGAGGCCTTGCAAAATATTAATATTAAATTGGGTTTATATTTGTTATTAACCTTCGAAGGCCAGATCCTAAGAATCAGAGAGAACAGATTTCAGTGTTTTGCTTATACCCACTGAGGTACTTTTATCTTGGATAAAAGTAATTTGGAGACCATGATTTTAGTAATCTTATATTTATAGTGTGGATATGTAATTTTAAAATGTCTCCCTCATAGAATAATGATAAGAAAGAAGCTTGAATGACACAGGACTAACGCTTCACATTGAATTAGTGCTCATACTCGTCCTAAACATTAGCCATTTATTTTAACAATAAAGGTACCAGGATTCTGGAAGACTAAAGGAATGTCATTGATACTATGTCTTAAAAAAATAAAGATAATTTAGCTGGGCAGTGATGGCACATGCCTTTAATCCCAGCCCTTGGGAGGCAGAGGCAAGCAGGTCTCTGTGGGTACGAGGCTAGCCTGATCTACAAGAGCTACTTACAGGACAGGTTCCAAGAAAAACCAAAATAAATACATAAATAAATAAAAACAAAAATAAAGATATAAAGATAATTCAAGATAACGCAATTTAAGTTTCTTGTGACTCTAATTCCTCAAAAATCTACATACTAGAATGAAACGTGAGTTTCTTCCATTTGAATTATAAATTATAAAATCATGGCTCCTACTTTGGTTTGGTTTCTTTCTAAATGTTGGTTTTCTTACTTCCAATTCACAGTTGTACTTCTTTCTTTTCCTCCTCTTTCTTTCTTATTTTGAGAAATCAACCTCATGTGCAGTAAGTAAGCCATGTCATTACTGTTTGAAAAGAGCACAAGTTCCTGTTTGCAATTAAGTATTAGTAGAAAGTTTAATCTTCTCAGCTAGAGATGTCGATTCAGCTCCTAAGGAGTTGAGGAGGAAACACTTTCATGAAGTAGTTTGCAGACACTCTCCACCAACAGATGCACTGAGGACTCTGTTCATAGCTTTTAGACTTCCTTCTAGGAATACCTCTCTGTAGATAAGCTTGAGCCCATCCTGATCAAAACACATATAGTATGCAGGCAATACTTGTAATATGTATGTAGAAGTATTACACATGTAATATTTATAGTATGTGAATACATTATTTCGTTGTCTTCTTATATAATCAACTCTCATTTACATCCTTTTCTGTATAGAATATGAGTTAGTCTAGCAGTGTTCAGAATGGTTCATGCTACTCGTTCTGTGAGACTTTGAACTAAATTTGAGACTTGCTGGATGGGAACACAACTTTTGCCTTGAGGATGTCTGTTGTTGTGCAAACAATGCACATTTATTTCTTTTAAATCCTAAGAATAACCCTAAATATATTTCAAATAATTTCTATAAATGATTTTTGCCCATCTCCCCATTCAGTGGTATCTGAGTGTTTGATGTACCACTGGTCTCATTACATTAGGTCTGAGAAAAACATACAGAAAAATATGAAACATTCCTTCTTGGTATGGAAGTTATTATTGAATAGCAGGTGAATTTTCTCAAGAATAATACTGACAGGATTGTTTATGTTATAACTCTGTCCTAGAAATTTTATGTCTTAAAATGTCGAGAAAATTCTGTATCCTTTGGGGATGCTATATTCCACGTTAACTTGGAAATAAAGCATATGCAGTCATCATACTGGAAAAGGACTCAGGTCCTCAATGCATCGTTTAGAACGATTTCATTTTTGTTCTATGAGTGAAACTCATACATAGAGACTACATCTTAGTGGCTTCACACAGAAGGTGCTCTGTAATAATTAGACTCATAGAAGTGTTAAGAGCCTGTGTTTTATATTTAATGTTTCTGTCATTGTAAACAGTAATGATTCAAGGTATCCTTGTGGAGTTAAACACTGGAAACTCTCAAGTTTTAAAGACTTCCAGCAAGTTAATACTGGCCTTTATCCTCTTTCATTTTGAATTATTAAATTTTAAAATTTAGGACACAGTGAACTTGATGTCAACAAATTGTAACAGTTCCGATTACTGCTAATGGACAGATCTCAATTGTAGTCATAAGAAGTAGGCCACTTATTTAATTAACCACTCTTGTTTTCAAATGTTAGGGCAGTTATTTCATCTAGAGTAATTTTATGAATATCCTTTCTGATTTATAGGTGATATTTAAAATTTATGCAAGCAAATTCCTGGTGATTAAAACTAAAAAAGAATTTGAACAAAGAGTACAAGTCAATCAATAAATAGTTTAAAAGATATCTATAAAATAGGCAAAGATTTTGAATAGATGTTGGAGTAGTTGAATTTTTTTAGGTATTAGGCTATAAAGTGTATTACTTTATGTGGTAGAATTAGGAATGGATTTTGCAATGCCATATAGAACATTTATATAAGTCACCAATATCCCCACTAAGAAATAACATTATTTTAGACAGTAGTTATTGATTATAAAATATAATTCAGATTATTTAATACAAGCTAAGAACATTCTAAGTTCCATTAAGTGCATAAAGTGACATTTTTACTATTTCAGTTATATAGTGCAATTGAATATATATATATCCACAAAAATGATTTAACATTTATTATTTAAACTATATTCCAGCCAGGCTGTAATGGTTCATGCCTTTAGTTCCAGCATTTTTGAGGCAAAGGCAAGTTCATCTATAAGTTCGAGGTTAGCCTGTACTATAGAGCGAATTCCAGGACAGCCAATGCTACAAAGAGAAACCCTGTCATGAAAAACCAATGTATTGATCTATCTAGCCACACATTCTATTTTCTTACCACCATCAACTATGCATGAAAAACCAGCAAAAAGAAGGCAAAAACCCCTAATCTGATGTAGTTATTGATACAAAACCATGACTATCACTCTCATTTTGCATATGTTTGCTTCTGTATGCTTGTGTACATGTGGCATGTATGGTGAACGCATGAGTGTAAGTGGGTGTGCAAGTGCCTGTGCACTTGTATGCCCATGAGTGTTGAGGCAGATTGTCATCCACCAGGTGTTTTCTTCATCCACTCTTCACTTTTATTTAGTAAGCAGGATCTCTAGCTTGCCTTTTTGGTTAGCCAGTCATCAAGAATGAGTATCGGATACTTAACCCATTGAGCCACCTTTCTGGCCACAAACTTATTTTATGTTCAGCACAATACATGAAGCACAGAGAAAAATACATTGATATTATTGATTTTAAAGTGTTAGCAAGAATTTAACCATCACTATTTTTAATAGAAATATACAGTTTTCTTTATGAGATACTCAAACTGGAATTTAAAATTAGTTGGTCTGGGTCAGTTAGAATACAGCAATCTCATTTCCTACATAATGTATGAAATATTTAGAAATCATTACAACTTCCATTGAACCTGTACCTTCAACTTAGGCTTGAGGATGGGTGCAAAACATGTTTAGATGACTGATGTTGGAAATGCTTTTGATTAAATTAACAATAGCACTAGAATCACCTCCCCTCTTTTCTAGTAGTAATATATCTCAGCTTCTGCAAAATATAGCTTTGTGTATCAGCAAGATGGGTTAGTAGGAAGTTGTCGATATTAAGCCTGATGGCTTGAGTTCTGTCTCTTGGACACACATGGTAGGAGGAGTGAATTGATTCTTGCAATTCTCTGACTCTTCCATATTTCACCTCCACCAAGAATCAATAAATACATGCTGAAAAAATCAATTTTATGGAGAATATGAAAAGTACTGAATACAAATGAATGCTAAATATAATTTTGTTCTCTCCTGATGAAACAAAGCAAAAAGAAGAATGGTAACATACATATTTATTGGCGCCAATTGCCAGATTATGGTTTTCTTTTTCTGAAGTCAGTACTAAATGCTTTGCATCCATTTGCAGCTATTTCCATTCATATTCGTGTTTATAAGAATCTTTCTAAAAATTGATGCATTACTTCACCATTTTTATTTTCATTTATATGCCAGGTTTGTCTAAGTGTCTTTAGAAAATGAAGTAAAAAAGTATTTTAAGGAGTTTATTTAATTAATTCTTTTATTTGTTTAGAGTCTGAAATTGTCTTGATTTGTATCAGCAATATTTATTATCTTCCACTACTATATTTCAAATTTGATGTGTACCTTAATTTTATGATTTATAACTAAAATTTCTCTGCACAGATTCCAGAAAAATTATTACTTTTTCACAACACATAACTGAACATTTCTGGGACATGAAAAAAATAAAAACAACTTATTTCCATTTCCTTCCCTTCTTCCTTCTCTCCCTCCTTTGCTCCTTTCCTTCCTTCCTCCCTCACTCCCTCCCTCGCTTCCTCCCTCCCTCTTCCTTCCTTCCTTCCTTCCTCCCTCCCTCCCTCCCTCCCTTCCTTCCTTCCTATTTTCCTTCTTCTCTCTTTCCTTGCTTGCTCATTTTGTTTTCTATAAACCATGTTCTGGTCTCTATAGACAGGTTTAAGTTGCAGTTTAAGTAAAGACTTGAAAACTAATATTGTGAATTAGTGACATGGTTCATCCATTGATAACAATAAAATACAGTTATCTCCTCAGCTTATTTTTGAAAGTCAAATGGATATTAACATGAGTCATATCATAAAAAGGAGGTATTAGATAATTTGGGATAAAAATAAAATATGAGAAAACTCATCTTTCATGTTCCTTTGCAATCCAGTGAAAAAGAATTTAATGAGTCAGAAAATTGTTATAATTGATACAATTTTTTACTTGTCACAATAGTTTTAAACACCATCATGGTAGGTGCAGAGAAAAATCATCAGGTGCTTTGAGAATGTGAGATTGGACTATGTTGTCTTGTAAAACAGACTAGAAAGTATATGGGGAAGGTTTCAAACAAATTTACTTTGAGATTAAGGATAAAAGATATGAGTTAATAAATGGCATGAGAAACTAAAAATTCAAGGTAAAGCAGCACCTTATGTAAGGGCCTTTGGAACAAGAGAACAAGGGATATTTTTAGGAATTGAAGAAAGTCAGGGAGCAGTTTGACTAGACCCAGCGTTCAGGAGACAGATCTAAGCTGGGAAGTGTCTCTTTCTATATATATATGCATATATGTATGTATTTATGCATGTATTTACTTCATTCTTTATTTTTACAGTAAAATAAATGTCAAATAATCTGTCAATAATTTAATCTATATGAAATACTTGAAATTAATTTATAGTACTAAACCTTAACTATTGTTGATTCTTCTTTGCATGGAACCAAGAATTTCAGTCTATAATCCCAATCACCTCATCATCCAAAACACCTTCTTAACTTTTATTGCCTAAAATATCACTAATATTGATCTTTTCTAATAGTATTCTATTATGTTTTACAGCTTTCCTTTTTTTCTATTTTTATTATTCTCTCATATATTATATCCTGACTGCATTTTCCCCTTCCTCCCCTTCCTCAAGTCTCTACCCGACCTCCACCTTTCCTTTCCCCCAGATCCACACCACAAATCTCTCTTCAGAAAAAAGCAGATCTCCCAGTAACAACAACCAAACATGGCATAAGAAATCACAATAAGACCAGATACATACCATCACATCAAGGTTGGATGAGGCAACACAGTAGGAGAAAAAGGGTCCCATAAGCAAGTGAAAGTCAGAGACACCCTGCTCCTACTGTTAGGAGACTACAAGAACACAAAGCTATATAACCATAACATGAATGCAGAGGACTTAGTCAGACCCCCTCCAGGCTCCTTGATCTCTTTCCAGCGTTCTAAGTTAAGCATCTATGCACTAATGAACAAAGATTGTGGTTCTTTGGGGTTAAAGCGTGCTCTCATTTTGTATTGAATCATGTTTCTCATGTTTCTCTCTAATCTAAAGGTTTGTTCATTGTGAGTCAGCATCCTGAATTCTCCCAGCTCTGGGTATTAGAAGATATGAGCCAGTGGACACTTGATTCCTTCCATCTTTTGTAGAAAAGTGGGACGTACATGCTTGAAGCTCATGGAAAGAGATTCTGGCTCTGCAGAGGACAAAAACAAAATAGAACACTGGGATTAAGTTGGGTTCTCCATAACTGCTTCAACAGAAACTGGCCATGGAGCAGATTAGACATCTGTCCTTTATGCCTCAATAACTAGGGACCTAGAACAAACTGTTCTCTTTTGAAGAGACTCTTTGACGTAGGGTCATTTCAAGAAAGAATCAAATCCCGTCACATACTTGGAAGCAGAAAATTTATTTAAAGTAAATCAATTAGTGAGCCCATGGTATTCAATTTGTCTTTCTGACTGGGTAGTGAAGATGGCTTGAGAGTTGAAGATCAGGAGGTTAGAGACAGGAAAGCCCTAGGTTTCATAAAGAAATTAGAGGAGAATGTTTTGGGTGTAATGCAGACGATGATGAGCAGGAAGGGGAGACCAAATACGTATTTCTTCTTAATTTTAATCTGAAATTTGAATTGATCCTGTTCATTTTCATCTTTTTTGACAAATAGAAGAAAGCAGAAACAGAAAACAGTGGTCATACTTAGCGCATCTCCAAGGACCATGGCAAGCAGCAGACCAGCCATGCTTGACCCCTTTCTTGTTCAGAGTCAGCATGACCTCTCTCTCTAATTGTTCTTTTTCAGTTCATCACTTTTAGAAATATTTTGCACGACATTAAAAGCAGAACCATTTTTCTCAGTGTGTGAGTTCTGTGAACTCCACGTTGAGCTGCTTCCCACTTTCGTGGGATTTAGATATGTTAAGAAAGGGATTTTAAAGCCCAGTGTGAAATGAACAGCAAAGCTGGGAAATAAAGGCCTCTTGGTTTTGTTTTTCTAACATGGGACTTACACAAAATCATAATGAAATACTGTTATTACAAGAGCACGCTTATCCCGTCTTGTAAATCACTGTGTAAATAGGAATAAAGGAGATTAACACATTTCAACCTTGTTTAACTCTCTGGGGAAATACTCCTAGATTGTCCACATATTGTAAACAACCAGTTTTTAACAACCAGGGCCAGATGCGTGCTTAGTAATGGACAATCTGCTATTTAAGGCTCGTCAAAATGGAAATAATGCTCATTCCTGTAGGAATCGAAAGGGTGATGAGCAAGCTGCACAGGTACCTGGAAGGAGTGATGTTAATGAACTGAGCCATTGACATACTATGTGGTAATTACATTGGCAAATTATAGATGGAGGTTGTTTTTTTTTTTGTATTTTGTACCTTGGCTCTCTCCCCACAAATGAGTTCATGTGCTAAATCACCCACTTGTCTTTAAAAGTTAAACTATACAAAGAAAATGAATGATAAAACTGAATTTAGTATTTGTCACAACACTGGCCATTTGCAAAGAGTTTAGTATGGTCAAGTATCATTCTAATTATGTTATATTTATTATTAATCTTCATACAAACAGAAAAATCCTGTACCATTTTTTATGTCATAGATAAGTCACAGATGCTACAGAAATACTTAGGTTGTTTCAAGGTACAGGGATAAAATCAGAATCTCATTGCTATGCTTACCAAATATGCTTATAGCAAACACAAATATGACTTAATGTTCTTCAAACAACAAAATTAATGAAATGTAAAGCAATGTGAAGACTTTTCAAGACACAGAAAATATCAAAGCTCTGCATTCTCATAGTCAATATTATAAAATTCAGCTCCAGAAGGAAGTTAGGAATTTTGAAGTTGGTTCTATTTTCTTGTACATATATATACATTTCTTTTACACCTAGGGTATTATGACAGTCTGGACAGTGATTACTGAAATTAGAACAACAACCAAAACAAAGATTTGCATGTATTTATTTATTGATTGATTTTTATTTGTAATATGGTAAAATGTAATGTATTGTACAAGGAAAAAAATTGAAGATTATAATGAATGGATAACATAAAAAAAGATGAAAGTATAAAATATTAGTAATCATATTGGGAATATCATTATTTAAGATCATGGAATTAAATTTCTAAAGCTTCTGAAGGGTTTGTTTCTGAACTTTTGGTCAGGGTCTCCTCTTTGTTATTTTGTTTAATGTTCAGTGATTATTTAACATTTTCTTAAAA
>JAQHUG010000740.1:194689-207210 GCA_028555095.1 Dicrostonyx torquatus | reverse complement strand
GCATCTCTTGGGTATATTCCCAAGAGTGGTATTGCTGGATCCTGAGGTAGGTTGATTCCCAGTTTCCTGAGAAACCGCCACACTGATTTCCTTGTTTCCAATCATGAAAGAAAGCATGTTTTATAAGATGCTTCTAGCATCTTCACTGTCAAGTACTGTATGACTAGGAAGGACTGTTCCCTTAAAGTTACATATGTATTTCACATTACTTTTTGTCTTTTATTTACAAATTCCCTACGTAAATTTTATACATTTAATAATATACTGAGACTTGGTCAAAGGCTAGCAAGATGACTCACAGGTAAAAGTGTTTTTCACTAACCTTGATGACCTGAATGTGAGCCCCAGAATTAACATAGAGGGGAAAACCAACCAAAAGTTGTCCTTTAATCTCCATACATGTAACATGGCACAAGTGCACCTAAGCAAATACATAGAGAACCTAAATAAATAAATGCAAGCACACAAGCAAACAATAAAAAAGCCTGCTCACTGCTTAAATTTAGTTATTTATATAACTTAAATTATATTGATGAATGCATATATGCACACATAACTGTATGTGTATAGGATATATATTAAATAATTGGTATATATTAGCTACTTGATATAATTAACATAATTGCTATAACCAACTTTTGTTTTTCATTTGCAACATAAATAATATAAAATAACTTATTTTTTGTTGATCTATCACCACACCACCCTGTATGGATATAATAACTCTAGATCTTTCCATTTCAAAATGTCAGAGCAGTATTTGTTACTTTGACAGCTTGTTTAGTTCTTAGCTCAACCTTTTCTTTTACAGTCGATTCTTATCATTGCTTCTTACTTATGCTATTGCAGCCCTTGCCTAAGGTCCTCTTCATTCCAAGCCTGCCTTCTAAACTCCAGCCCCGCTGATCTTCACTGCCTAACCCAAGCCTTATTTCCTGTATGCATTTCTCAGAGAAGATTTTACCATAAACTACTCTTGTCATAAAGCCCGTTTATAACTGATATTTATTGTGTTACAACTAAACCATTCCTTCAACATTCAGTGCTGTTCACTCATTGACTTTTCTTAACATATAGTTTTTGAATCTCTAATCTTCTCCACAGAAACCATCCCTTGTCTCACAGGCCAGTGCCTTCCTCAGGGTCTTGGTGCTGTATGATGGCTGGAGTTTATCTTGCATCTCTGCTTATGTCATTCTCCATCATGATACGACTTCAAACTGTTTGCAGAACTCAACTTAGTAATGCAATATTTGAAACTAATTCTCTATATTTTGAGAGTTACTGTATTCTGCAGGGCATGTAAGCTTTCAACTTTGCTTGTAGTTTACAGGTATGACACATGATTTTCAAGAAAAAAAAAGCCAGATCTTCAATCCATTTTGACTTCTACACTAGTTAATAAAATAGCTTATCCAAAGCACCAGGAATTGTAATTTTTATAATGTTAGCCATTTTTTTCCTAAATAAAAGAATCTAAGTCATAGCTGTGAACCTGTCTGCACCACATAAGCACATTATTTGAATTCAAGTTTTTCTTTTTCCCCATCCTCTAAAAATAAGGTAGTTTTAATGCTCATTTTATATCCAGGTATTATAGTTTAAGTCATTTGATTTGGAAATGTCTTTCCAATTCCAAATTTTATATTCAAGAGGAGATTTCCTTCCGAAATAGCAAAGCAGATGTGCTGCAGTCCATAAATCATACTGTGATAATTCAAATGACTGTTAAAGTGAATTCAGAAATTTACATGGGAAGCTTAGCAGCAGGCAGAAGCTTTGTCTAGGGACTGTGGACGTGGAATCAGTGATAAGCCCTGTAACACATGGTTATATGCTGTTGGTAGTAATATATGATTTGACCGAACAGAAAGGTATGATTTTGTGCATTAAGTCCCAAAGAAATCTTTTATTTTTAATTGCGGAGTAGTACTTACAATATTTAAAGAGTCTGTTTAGTTTTCTAATGTTAGCATGGATAGTAATTTTCTTAGAGGAAAAAAAGTGCAAACATGTCTCCAATCCTTGGAGAGAATATACACACTGCCTTTAACCACATATTCCTGCAGCCCTGGTGGTACACAGTTGATAATTCCAGCATTCAGGAGATGGAGAGAGGAAGAGCACAAATTCAAGGCAAGCCTGGGGTGCACAGAGGTGCTTAGTCCTACAAAAGAGGAAATGACTCATGTGTTTCAGTTCTCATTCTAGGCACCAAGTTTATTCTTTCCTGTTTACTTTTGCCCCATGATGTGCCACTTCTGCTTACACATCATTGCCTTTCCACTGTCATATAGAAGCTTCTGTGTCTCTTCACTCTTGCAATTTTCTACTTCCAGAAGGCAGTTGGAAGGTAGTCACTCTCAGGAGTATATAATTTGATGCCTCCCTGGTAAGAAGATGAATGAAACTGATCTTACATTGTTGTGTTGCCTTGCTCATTCTAGTCTTTCAATGGTGTGTTCTAAGTATCTTTTGCTTAGTAAACATGCACGCAGAACAAAGAAAGAAATTCCCCTGTGCACACTAACTCTGCAAGAAATGAACTGTATTCCTGTATAATGCGAGGTATTGTTCCTACTGAGATGGACTTGAAGGATATGAGCTCACACTTAGGGAGCCACTATAAACAAAAGAGCTGTCACATAAGCTAGGATGTGCTCCACAGGCTGGCATGATAGAAATGATTAAGAAAAGCTTCTCGGACAGAGTATTCCAGAAGGAAATTGTTGTCCGGAGTTTCCTGTCCTGCCTGGTTCCCACAATCATTAAGTCCCAAAGAAATCACACAGAGGTCTACATTACTTATAAACTGCTTCGCCCATTAGCTCAGGGTTCTTATTAACTCTTACAACTTATATTAGCACATTATTCCTATCTGTGTTAGCCATGTGGCTCAGTACCTTATTCGGCGGGGCAGTCACATCTTGCTTCTTCTGTAACTGGGACAGGATTCAAGGAGTAGGACTTCCTTCTTCCCAGAATTCCCCTGTTCTCCTTGATCCACCCCTACTCCTGTCTGGTTGTCCTGCATGTACTTCCTGCTTGACTACTGGCCAATCAGCATTTATTTAAAATATAATTGACAGAATACAGACCATTGTCCCACACCAGGAAATTAATTTTTACAGATTAAAATTCATGTACTGATTCAGCTCAGATCTGGTCCTGGGTATCCTCCCCAGGACAGGTCCTAGGACAAAACTGCAAGTACACTAAACTATAAACCACAGTATATGTTAGGGGAATTGTAGGAGAATTTACAAGTGAAGAGTTTCAATTTTGTCCTCCGTAGAAGAATTGGCAGAAGATTATGGATAAGCAGTAACTGTAGTGAGTATTTCTAAAGTACTTGCATGGTTTACAAGAGAAAAGGGGTGCTCCACTCAATGACTCCTGTGGACTGGAAGCAGCATGACGGTGAGAGTGAAAATGTGTACAGGAAACACAGTCCAATGAGAAACTCTGCTGGCGCTGTTTAGACTCGAGAGTGGACAGCAGAGAGGGAGGTGTGAAAGAAGGGCAGCCACAAAAGGGGAAACAACTTGTCTCGGTATTTGCTGTATTTACACAGTGAAACTTGTTGCCACTCTTATGTTGTAAGCCCGTGAGGGGGATTTTCCTGTCTAATGTACAAATCTAACTCCTGGAAGGGTCTGTCAAGTCACTCATCTTCAGTGTTGCCCGAATTTTATTCAACTGAACAAGCAGTAAGGAAAACCATAAATTTCTCATTTTTATGTTTTTGAAAGCATGAGATAGTCTTATGTTTATTTTAATATCAGAAAATTAAATAATCAGGTAAATATTTTTAATACTTTACTATTTAAGGGTAGAAAGTCTGCACAGATTATGTAGTTAATGCATAGGAAGTGAATATATGGCACATGCACAGAGTATGTAGAATACAGATACGTAAATATGATACATGAGAGTTAAATACATTGAATTTAAACTGATTTGAATAGATTTTTTGCAATATTCACACTATGGGTGGGTTATTAAAGCAATCACGTGACATTTTACTATGTAAAGACAAAATTGAAATAAATGAAGTCTAAATGTTTTTCGTAAAAGTCAAATAATTTTTAATTCTTTTGTAAGTTACAGCAAATGCAGTTCAGATAACCTTGCTAGTTTATATGGTCATGAGCATGCTGTGCTGGAAACAGAGGAACAATTTTATGTGTTTTCATGATGTCAGAATTTAGTGAATAAAGGTAAATTCAGAAGATGGGTTGATTTGTGTTGTAGCGATGTTCCAGAAAATCTTGGTAATCAAGTTGATGTCAATATGCATATTATATTATTTTGATCTTAGTAACTAATATTAACTCTCTTATCACACATTACATATCACACAGTAATCCTCCATAAATCATCCCATCGATTTATCCATCTGTTCATCTATCTGCATATATCTTGTTACAAAATGAATACGAGTGGAAGAGACTACAGCTGAGTTGAAGATGTCCCAGGAATAGGCTTGTAGAGATGATGTAGAGTTGTTGCTGTGTTGATAAGATCATGAATAAACTCGTGGCAGGAAAGAAGCACTTGCTATAAAGATCAGTCCTTGGGGCAGTCAAGGTTGAACGTGGACACACGGTTAGCTGTTCAACCAAAATGACAGAAATATGTCCAGAGCAAGAGCAGCATGATCAGATATAGACAAACAAGCTTGGGAATGGACACATGGAAGTCCAGCTGTTTAGACTCTGTTAGCAGCAGGGTGTGAGATGTGCTGGAGCCCCAGTGTTTTGTGGAATATTTTAACTATGTTAAGGCGTGTAACATTTGTTTATGCTGCATTTGCTTAATGATGTAAATATGTGTTGCTGTTTTACTTTGCCTACCTAAGACACCTGATTGATCTAATAAAAACTTGAATGACAAATAACTAGGCATTAGAGCGATAGGTAGGGCTAGTGGACAGAAGGAATGAGTAGTAGGAGAATTCTACACTCAGGAAAAGCGAAGAGAAGACAAGAGAGGAGAGGAGAGAGGAGGAGAGGAGAGGAGAGGAGAGAGGGAAGGAAAAGAGAGGGAGAGGCCTGTCACAGAGTAAGACACACAGAATGAAAGAATGGCAAAAACCCTGAGGTAAACATAGATGAAGAGAAACAGGTAAAATAAGTTATAAGAGCTAGTGCGACAAGCATAAGGGAAGACTGAGCATGCATAACTAATAATCAGTCTCCATGCCTTTATTTGTATCTTGGGTACAGCCTCTGCTCAGGTTCAGGTCCTGACATGGGTAACGGGTGATAGAGCAAGGAAAAATTCTGACCACCAGGTGTCCTGTACTGAAGTGAACCCAATAGCTTGAACTGTCTTTATACTTTAGCTGAGCTTTTTCTGCTAGGCTTACCTGAACAGCTTTATTATTGGTGCCTACTTTTGACTTTCAAGTAATATGTCATATTTTAAGAAATAGGTAGTAATCATTATAAAAGACCCCATTGTTACCCTTTATGTTTCCTCAAATATGCATTTCTACACACTATATAACCTTATTCTAGATATAGAGTTCTGCATTTTTGCAAACTTTACTCATTATCCAGCCAGACATTCTACAAAGTTAAAAAGTAATAGAAATGGATACAGTGCTTAAGGAAAACAATAATTAAACAATAATTAAACCCAAGAAATTCTTTCATGTCTGCAAGTCATGCTTTTATACAGTTCCCTTTTTTATAAGAGGGTCCCATGTCTCAATCTCTCTGTAAAAGACAACCTTTGATTAGGCACTCTTTTCCCATCCCACTATACCATACTTCTTTCTCCAAGGTAAGCTCCTGTGTGTGGCAAAGTTGGATCTATCCATCCCATATTTTATATTGCATTTCCCCCATTGGATTAGACTAGAGACTATAATTGATTCTATCTGCTTGGTGTCCAGGGAATTTACTCTCAACAATTGGCACTATGTGTAATCCTGAGGCCTTTTCCCTATTCTCCTTTCCAGAACTGTGAGACATGGTTAATGTTCCAAGTGTTGATTTTCTTCTATGCATCTAATGGTCTCTATTGAGTCAGAAAAGTTCCCAGGATTAGGAGTTGTGGTTAGTAATTCTAGAAAAGAGATTTGAGATACATTAGTCCCTTGCTGAGTCTTAGTAAAGTATTTGAGAAAGAAGAGAATTTCTAGAGAAAATTACAGCTGTTGTGTGTGTGACTGAGGAAGTAAAACTAAAAACTGCCCCCAAAAACAACATAATTAGAGAGAAGAAGGCAGCCTGCAAGTTGCCAGAATTTTGCAAATTCCTGTGTTGTCCTTTGGTCTACTGGTCCTTGCCAAGGGAGAATCCATTTCAGTGTGTGCTTTGCCCTTAGGAAATCTGTTGGACAGGTAGTCATATGCTGATCCAAGACTAGGTTGCATGGCTTCCAACAATTATAGAGCTGGTTGGTGGCCCAAAAGAAAGCCTGCTATACCAGTGAGAGTCGGGTTTTTTTACCTGTGATTCTTTGATGCACACTCTTGGCATCAGGTGACAGGTAATCACTATGTGGCCTTTGCCATCACATTGGTAGGTATCTATCACTGTATGGTGCCAAAGTGGAGGAGTTATTCCACTTCCTTGGACTGGTAAGTCTATTACATTCATGACTTGAGGATCTCTAATATATTTTTATGTACTTTCTTGTGTTTTAATTTCTATTTCCAAGAATAAATAATTTATTAGTTCATGGCCAAATACTGTTGCTTCAGGTTTACTTAGTCCATCTTTTGGTGTACATTTTGGCTGTTGTTCTTTCTTTCTTTATTGTTCATGGTATAGATGGGCCAAACAATAACAGTGTCTGGAGACAAGGAAAGGAAGTACTCCTGTGGTTACTCCCCAATAAGTGAGAGAAATGTTGAGCTAGATGTAATGCAACAGATTCACTTTTCAAGATTATTGGTTAGAATTCTGACATATTCTCATCTACCCAAACCTAAAAGCAAGGAGTTTCCTACATTTTCTTAGACCATGTTTGTTCAGTCCCCAGGACCGAGGTAAACGTAGAGTCTGAAGAATAGGATGACTTTCGGGAGTGTGAATAAACTGGACTGGTTCCTGTGGGAAAATTGTGCATGCTCTGTGGAGAGATTAGGCGGTGGATATGAATATTGTGGAAAAACCCAGATCCTAACTCTGAGTCAGATTGCAATTCTTTAACCATTTGATTATTATCCTTCACTTATGAGCAGTTTCCTGAGGCAATTACAACTTCAATGGGCATGCTAACTTGTTTGACAAGCAAAATGGTCCTGTCTAAGAATGTTCTTGTATTCCTTTAGAGAACTTACAACATAATTAACATTGTACTTTCTTTTTCCAAGGCCCTCTGGAAAGGGGAAGCCCTCAAATTTTCCCTCATAACATAATATTTTGATTTAGCCTTGAAAAACAAAGCTTTTTGTTTGCTTGCTTTTGCTTTTGACAAGGCTGTACTCTCTAGTCCAGGCTGTCCTCAAAATCTTTTTGCCACAGCCTTCTGTGAGCCAGAATCACCTGTATATGTGAGCATCAGTTATATTTCAACATTTTCTTCGTTAAATCACTTCACCACAGAGATTCAGGGCAGTGTATTTGGGAATTTTGGTGTTGGAGTGATGTATATAAGGGAGCCTATAAGCTACAACTGGCTTAGGTCTCCACTGCTGTCAAGTGACCTCAAAAATCACAATAGTGATTTACCAACCACTGGATTATGAGTGTTGAAGCATGCACTAAACTCTTACTTTAGAGATGATTTTTCACCTGGAACAGGATGTCCTAAATTATTTAGAAAAGAGGCAGAGTTTGAGGGTTCTGTTCTTTGGGAGGCATCCGAGCTCTAGAGGAGGAAGAGAGTATCAAGGACTGTCATCTAACACCAGCTCTCACTCCTGGAATTTTGGTACTAAGTCTCCTTCTTGACAAGTTATCTGACAAATAGAGTTGGTTATGCATATTAATAACCATAATATCAACTGTCAATGTAGGTAACTATTGATCAAGTATGGTATATGTGGGATTATTATATAGTGATTTTTTCCTCTTTGTCCTTTTATAATTTTGTTCAGTATATATTTATAGTGGAGAATATCCATAATCTTGTAAAAGTTTGCAAGACCATAGTACAGTTGGCTTTATTCCTCTCAATATTGACTTGACCATTTCAATGAATGTCCTTAGTATTTTAAAAGCACCAATGCTTGCATTTCTTTTTCTGGTATTGGAATGAGAAAAGAAAGAGGAAAACTAGTCATTTTACTTTTTGATCTTAGCTTTAGGAAGGATTGTAGGGGCATAGTTAGCTATTTCTTACTAACTGATTTGGATAGGATTTTTTTTTTTTAATGAAATACGGTAATACCAGGGTATGGGTTCAGTAAATGCCATAGTGAAAGAGGAGCAGTTAGGTTTCTTCACAACATAAAATTATTCAAAAATATAGAGGATGCTTTATGCCACATACTAACTAACATCACTAGCATAAACACATATACCATATTTTTTATTTATAAAAGAGATAGACTTCTTCGAGTAACTGTGACAGTGTGACTTTCACAGGGTTTGTTTTTGACTTGTGAGTATCCCCAAGATGACTTCAGAACAGGAATAAAACAGGCAAAATATTATAATTATGTTGAGTAAAATATTAATTTGCTAATAAATCATATGATTTATTCTTCACTTTTAATAAAGTTATGGTTGTATCCTAGTATTTCTAGACCACAAATACTGTGGTACATATTTTTGTTCTTTGAGACAGGTTCTGATATATTTTGCTCTGCCGTGAACTCTATCTTTTTACAAAGTATTATTTTTCATAGTAAAATACTCCAGAATATGCAGCTTGATATTTATTTAATTAGGGTTTATTGTCACTGGTAGATGTTCACTCTTATGCTGATACTTTACACTCTTGTTTTTAAGTGTATATCTCTGGGGTTTCTCATGAAAATGCTAAAATATTCCTAAATGCCAAAATGTCATGTTAGTAGAAACAAGTATGAGTATTTTTGATGACTTGTTATAGTACACCAGAAATATGTTCAAAACTTATATTTTCCATAGTTATTTTATGTGCTGTCATTTGGTTAGCTGGCTGTTGTCATTTGGATAGCTGGTTGTTGTAAGTATCTAGCTTATACATAATTTCAATATATAAGTTGGCAATAGGCATGACTGGAGAGCATCACGTTGCTCCTTTCACGTTTCCATGTGCAGTTTTATACCACTGTGCATTTGTATCATTGGCAAAACAGGAGTAAATGAGCAGGAAAACAAGGAAATTGACATAGCACTTGTGCTAGCCGTCACAATGAAAAAAAAAAACAAACCCATAAAAAACAACAACAACAACAAATGGTGCAATAATCCAGTGTTCCTCTTTTGCTAGAATACTTAGCTTTTTGCTATTTCTATAAATGAAACAAACAAATCACACATGAACGTTGCCCTCTAGAAAATGCTAATAAGGTAAATAAGCAACGTCCAGATTTTATTGTTGCAAGTAAGCAATCACTTTTTTTGTATCCTATCCTCAGGGACAATAATTTTTACTTCATAGCTTTCTCTCTCTCTCTCCACTTAATCTTTTTTCAAATAGTAGAGAATACCACATTCATTAAAATACTTCAAATACTGTGTTAAAATAGACTGCAGAAGGTACACTGAAAAGCTCTTGCTTGAAATGGTAGCTTAAATTCATAAAGAGAGAGTGCATTTCTTACTCTATCACAGCTGATGTGTGCAATCTTTTCAAAGTATTGATTACGCTGATTATGATGATAGCATTTTTCAACACTGTTTTATCAAGGATGAGCCAGGAAGACATTGAGCCAGAGAGCTCCAATGTATTTTTGAGACTAGAAATCCATTTTTCTATGAAGCAAGTTAGATGTTTAGGAGTACTGAATCATGTCAACACACTGAAGTAAAATTTCCAGCTCTTATCTTTGTTGTGGGCCTTTATTTTTGACCTTGTTCCTCTCCCTTATATTAAAATTAAAAGGAAAATGATCGTTTTAGAAATGTAAAAGTAAGTATTAAATGGCGGGGATTGTGTATCTGTGGGTCATTTATGGCACTTCTCATTATAAATAAGGCTGAAATAAAAAGTGAAAATTCTACATCAGATAGTTATATAAATGCAGCTCCATAAATTATTATAAATAAAACCTGCAAAGCTAAATCATATAAGCATCTAGCTAAATTAGGACTCTGAAATCAAAACATGACAATTAGCCACCTGAATAATGATACAGAATGTTAATAGATGATGATAGTTGTCGGTTTCTGGCATCATGATAGGTAATTAAATAATTAGAAGGAAAAGGTCAAACATTTTGAAATGTTAGTAATGTTGAGCTGTTAGGGCACAATCTTTTAACCAGTTCATACTACTGATTTGTGCTCCTGCTTCATCATTTGGTATTTGTATAGCATAGGCTAGTTGTTTCATTGTTCAGGTTGTTGGAGTCCTTTTGTAGAAAAAATGTAATTATTAAAAAGTACTTAGCTTATTCCTGGATAGTAACTGCTGCTAAGTAATGATTACTTATGAGACAGGGCTAGTATTCTTCATGCCCTCCATTCCCATTCTTTGATGAAATTTCCTCTGGGTTCATCTTGCTTTGCATATTTGAATTAAACTCATCTATTGTGTCTAGAAAACATTTTTTTAAAAATAATCCTCTACGTCTATCACCTCTTGGCCTCTTCTTCTATAATTATCCATGAACCTTGCGAGAATGGGTTTTGTTCTAGGTGTCCCATTTAGAGCTGAACATGTTGAAGTTTTTCATTCTGTCCACCTTGAGCAGTTGTGTTTCGCCATGTTGACTGCCCTTTATTACAAAATGCAAGCCTCTTTCATGAGGTCAGAGTCAAGCATTAAGCTATGTTTATAACAAGAATATATTAGGAGTGATTTCAACCCTATATCTCATTTGCAGAGCAAAATTATTAGGTTCTCTTCTAGGCCTGTGATATCTCTAGCCACAGCTCCTTGTCCTAGTAATTATGCCAGGAATTGGTTCCCTCTTATAGAATGGGTCTAAGAACCAATCAAAATCTAGTGGTCACTCCCAAGATATGTGTTACTATGGCACCAGTGGGCTTATATTCCAGGAAGGTTGCTATGGTAGCTTTCAGGGTTGATGGCTGGATACAATTGATGACTATTTTTTCTCTTTCAGTAGTCTATGTATTAACTAGTAGGAATGAAGCTTGCTGGTAAAAATCAACTTGAATTCTCTATGTCTATTACTCAAGTTTGTAATAGCTCCAACAATAGGATCTTACTGTCATTTTTTGGAAGTAACCAAGAGCAGTAACAATAGTTTGTAATATTTGGGGTCTATGAGTACCCCTGGACAACAATTCTAAAATGGGTAGACCATCCCTAACATTGTGCTTTTTATTTGTTAGCCTGTATTGTCTAGTAGGGACATTGTTGCCCAATATTTAAATTATTTATACGTATGTTATGTCCAAGTTTTTGATTCCCAAATTGGTGTAGGAGGGTCCTTCTGTATTTCTGTGCTTTCATTGGTTAAATAAAGAGATTGCCTGGCCTGTAGGATAGGGCTGCACTTAGGTGGGCGGAGTAAATTTAAAAAAAAATAAAACTTAACAAAGAGTCATTAATAACTCACAATGTATCTTCAAGGACAGGATGCCTCCAAGAATTTCTAGATCTTGTTCAATTTTATGGCTCTACTTCTTAGCTTTTTAATTGGCTATTTTAAGCTATCCTTTCAAATTTCTGCTATTGCTGCACATTTCTGGATCTGATATCTACCCCCCTTAAGATGAAGCCTCTTCTTTAAAATGGAGTTTGCAAAGTAAGGTCCTCACATTTCCTCCTCTATCTTATGACTATGAGATCCCAATCATCTTGTTTTAGAAGTAAGATTAATATGACAAGGGGACCCAATAGTCTTCCCTGATTTGCCTCTCATTCCCTTTTGCATTTGGCCAGTCCATTTTTTTCATTTTGGCCATGGATTTTTACTACCCCTGAATGGTCAACATAGAAACAACATCCTTTTATCCAGACTTCCATATAATCTCCCTACGTAAGGGAGTTTTCTTTTCTTAGCATCTCAGCTAGGGATCTCAGGACAACCATGTTCTTTTCTGTAACTGCTTCTGGTTGACGTTGGGGCATTGCTTTTAGGGGCTAACAAAACTGAAATGCTAGTCAAAAAGAAAAAGGGAATTCTGGCAATGGGGTATTTATCAGAAGCATCTGGTTTCCTGAGCCCTGTTGAAGAATCTGGGAGCATTACTAACATGGGCTTGTTTGGTCCTTATCAGCGTTCAGCAAGTTCAGGGTTCGCAGTCATTTAGAGAAGATTGTAGTAAGCAACTGATGTTTGGATGTGTCTGCCTGCCTGGTGGAGACCTGTTGAGACAAATTCAAACTAGGAACAGAAGCTAAAATTTATATAATATAATTTTCTAATATATATTTGAAACTTTCAGGTCCATATTGAAATCCATATCATAGGGGGTGGTGATGCATACTTTAATCCC
>JAQHUG010000740.1:169946-192945 GCA_028555095.1 Dicrostonyx torquatus | reverse complement strand
TGTGTGTGTGTGTTTCAGTAGACACAACTCGTAGAGACAACAACTCTCTGCTCCCTCTCTATTTTAAATGACCTGTCATCCAAATACAGAGACCTGGCTAGCAACAGAGGGGGCTGGGGAAAAATGCTCCCTTCCTGGACAGCTCCTGGACTATGTGGCCCAGCTGTGCCCAGGGGCCCAAAGACTGTGTGTATAGGAGTGCTCTCCTTGAGCTTGTTACTGCATCCGTTTCCTCCACTGCCATCCACACCATGGCTTTTCTGACCTGTGGACCTCTGTCCTCCACCGGGCCCCAGGTGCTGCCTCTGCTCCTGGGGCCACCTCAGCTGAGCCCCACCTGGTGCCTGAGTTACCACCTCCAGAAGGACTCAGGGACCAAGCAGGCACAAGAGCTTATCAACCCCAAGCCCCAGGTCATCTGCCACCTGCACTTCCCACAGTTCCAGACAATGTGTTTTGCTCCATCAGACCAGTCTCAGAGCAATGGAGGTGCCATTGCCCCTGCTGTGTCCTCCTCATGCGCAGTCCCTTTTCCCTCCCCTCAATCTCTGGTCCTGGTAATGGGTGGAGGAAATCGTCTGTCCCATTGTCAGTATGAAACATACATACAGATTAACACAGACATCACCAAAGACCAACAAAGGTTAAAAACAGTGTGAGTTTGGCACATTCGGAAGGGTGACCCTTCTGCTCAACCACACCAAAAATAGTCTTTCCTTCCTTGATCAAACAAACTGCAGAGGATTCCACGACCCTGTTTAAATGGATTCCAGGAGATTCCACCTTCCTGATGGGGTTCAGAACATCCTGTGGAGCTTCATGACCCAGCCTACCAGCTTGTCTGCCAGCTGTCCCCACACACTGACCTTTAATAGGTCACTTCACTGATTCAGATTCAGTGGACCACAAAACAGAAAAGAGAAAAGTGAATTAAATAAGACAGAGAGGATGGAAACACTTACTCCAAGGTTAAGTGGAACCTTGGGGATCCTGAGTGAGCTCCCAAATTTTATGCCCAAGTTTCTGGTCCCCAAATGAATTCACGGAGCCAGATTTCCAATGTAAATTGCAAACTCAAGTTTGGACAAGCAACTTTCCAGCACTACAGCATTTTGGCACAAAAACCTAAAAAAGAGCCATTAATAACTGACAAGGCATCTTTCAGGACAGGATACCTCCCAAGAACGTCTTGACAACATTAAATTTTATAGCCCTGCTCCTTAGCTCCTTTACCCCCAGCTCATTCATTATATGGTATGAAGCCTCTTCTCTAAAATGAAGTTTGCAAAGTCAGACATTTATATATGTTTATAATTTAGGAATCCTCTGCAATAATAATTTTTCACATGACTTTTCCAGAAGTTATGTCCTGCTACTTATCTTTTCCTATATTCCTTTCTCTATTACCTCTTCCTATCCCGTAAACCATTTGGCCCTTCCTTGTATTATTTTCCTTTAACATTTTATATCACTGAGCCTATCTTTCCTCCATGAAGGTCTTCCCATGGTCCCTTATTATTTTCCTGACCTCTGCATTAATGCCAAATGCAATACACATATTTATTTCTTCAAAGCTAATAACTTTAAATAAAAGAAAGCATGCTACATTTAACTTTCTGTGTATGTATTACCTCAGAATGATTGTTTCCAGCTCTGGTTATTTACTTGTGTAATTTCAGTTGTGTAAATGTACTGTGTTTATAATCCATACGCCCATATTGGCAGATTTCCTAAGTTGATTCCATTTCCCAGTATTGTGAATAGAGCAGCAATATCATGATTGAACAAGTATCTCTGTAAATGATGTTGAGTCTTTTGGGTATCTGTTCTAGAGTGGTGTAGCTGGATCATGTAGTAGAATTATTTCTAGAATTTTGAGGACACTCCACTCTGATCTAATGGCTGAAATTCCAACAACAGTGAGTAAGATGTTCCCATTTATGGAGAGTTAGTTTTTCTTTCATGCTGTAACTCTGCTAGGTATGACACACTCTAGTTAATGGTCACACTCCTGAGAGTACATGGATAGCACTAATAGAATTCATTGGTGTAAAAATTAAAAAAAGACATGAGGACATAAAGTTGAGTGGGTACAGAATGGGGGTGGAGCTGACAGTAGACTGGGGAAATGATTAATATGATCAAAATGCATTAAATAAACTCTCACAGAGCTAATAAAATATTTTAAAATCTAAATAAATATTACTTGCTTAGCTTTTTTTAAAATTATTTCACATACCAAACAGTTTCCCCTCCTTCTTCTCTTCCCATTCCTTTCCCATTCCCATGGACTCCCCTCCCTATCCATTCCTCCTGCATCTCCATTCACAAAGGAGCAGGCCACCCATGGGCTTGCCCAAAGCATTGCACATCAGTTTGAGTCAGGACTGAGTTCTTTGCCTTATGCTGAGGTGGGGCCAGGTAATCCAACATGGGGAACAGCTTTCCAATAGCCAGCTAAGTGACTGTTAGAAGCCTTATTGAAAGGCCAAGCTACAAAATTGTCACACAAGTGCAGAGGTCCTAGGTCAGTCCTATGTATGGTCCCTGAGTGTTGGTCTACTTTCCTGCTTTCATAGTTACCCTGTGTTAGATATCTGGGATGACCTGCCAAATTGTAGAGATTAGAAACGTGTTCTTAAATTTTTTTGTTTACTATGATGTAGAAAATTACTTTGGAAAGCGTAGTTAGGCATATGAAGGGCTAGCTTGTGTTAAATTTTCATTTGAAAATTCCCACCTTTAAAATAGTTTGTGTATTTTACCAAATTTCTTTGAGGAATGCAGAATACCAGAGCAGAAGTTTGCTGCAGTTCATATTTATCTTTTTTCAGAGTTCATTTGAGCCACGTTATATGGTGTTTGTCCTATTCGAAGTTCAAGGATTTTTTTCTTTCTCATTATTTACAAAGACACACACACTTTTGTTGCTGTATATGGCAGTTTATACTGAATATTTCAGTATGTGGTGCAGGCAGTTTTATCTGTGTACAAAGAAGGCAAAGTGTGACATGAAGAAAACAATTTTTAACGGTAGTTATAGTGGAAGTAATTGCAAATTGGAAATCGGATTCTTAGAAGGTTTCTCTTCAATTTCAACTTTAACAGCATCTCAGAGTTTCCCCTGGTGATCTTTTCATCCCTAGATTGCTTCTTGAACACTTACGTTATATAAAAGCAAATGTTGTGTCGGTTCTCACAGTAGCAGGATGAAAGGGTTGTGGCACTGAATCAAAACACTGGAGAGAGAAAGGAGAGAAAAGAGTCCTGCAAGTAGGAAATGCTGTTTCTCCATCAGTGGGTAAAGCTTTATTTATCACCTCATGTCAATTCACGAGAAACTCCAATCTCATTAAACCCCTAATAGACTCGCAGATGAAAACCTTTAAATAAACAGTTAAATATATATATGTGTGTGTATTCATCTATATTTATTTTTATATAAAATTAATTGACCAGAGAGGTTGTTCAATGATCAAAAGCACTTGCTGCTCTTGCTAAACCAGTCCCAGCTTATCAAATGCCCAGTTACAGATGCTTTAGGCACTAGGCATATATGTGCAGACCACATATAAATGGGGACAAACATTCATACATATAAAATAGGCTTAATATCTTTCAGAATTAGAATTAGAAACCAAATAAATTAAAGGTGTGATTGTTCTGTAAGTTAAATAGAATTCAAAAGTATTGAAATTTATGCACATTACATTGGCAAATTCACTTTACCCACATTGGTAGCAAATAGTGTGGTTGGGTCCTACAGACTGAAATATTTAATTGTATCAGTCTACCAAAATGCAAGTAAACATCTTGTAGTGAACTTCTTCTCTTTATTTCTATGAATTACTAAGGCTCTGTCCAAAGAATTGAACTGGTATACCTACTGTCTGGATGCAGTAGTGTGGGCCTTCAGTGTCCTTCAAAGGCCATGTGTTGTATACTTGTAACCAGCGTCTACATATAGGGAGCTGATGGAGTCTTAAAGAGGAGAAAACTAGTGATTGGTGCATCCATCAGAGGGTGGGATCCGGACCGTCTTCTCTCTCTGCTTTCCTTTCTGGAAATAAGGGAAATGATTGTTCCTGCTGAAGCTATAATGCTGATTCTCACAAGTTCAGAAGCAATCGAGCCGACCAATTGTATACTGTAACTTCCAAAATCATGAGCCTAACTAAGCTATTACTTTTATGCATATTTGTTATTTTGAATGAAAGATGTCTGAAACAAAGATGAATGAATACCCATTTTCCCAAGGAAAGAAAGAAAAAATAGCCTAAAATAATTCTATTTCCATTGTTGTTCCATTATTCATAAGGTAGCAAATTCATTTTGTGGTCTTTATAATGAGCTTTTTTTTTCTGGCCATTATACATAGCTCAGTCACATCCATAATATTGCCCTATCATTTCTCTTTATTTGAACAATTTTCTTACTGAGGTCAGCAGAACGGCAAAGGGAATGTACTTGTGTTATTGTTAACCTCATGCTACTGTGTCCAAATTGTCAAAATATAAAAAGAAACAGCTATGTAAAAAACCCAAAACTTTAAAATTCTTTAATTATTCTTCCAATCCATCCACACGCTACTTCTATATGATATGCAAGTCAGGTCTTTTAATCTCTCTGAAGAGTTGTTTCTGTAAAGTGTTTGGCCCATGACCAGAGTTGCATAGCATCTTAGAAAGTTACTGCTGATCCTCATGCTTTTTAATCTTTTACTTTCCTCTCCCCTTTCTTCCTTGAACAGTCTGCTTAGTATATTTTTCTGTTTATTGTTTCATTTAATTTTTATAACTACTCTCTGGAGTTGTCATTTTTCATATTATCAATTTTCCTTGACTATATTCCAAATTCCTTTTACATATTAGCCTCATATTTAGAAGCAATAAATACTTAGCAATTACTGAGTCTTCATTCTTTTATATCTGGGAATGATACCTGATTCTGAGTAGAACATGCATTTTCTTTGTCTTTTCTCAGAGGGTCCAGCCTTAGTGGAAATACTTTTCTCCCTAAGTGTTCATTTTTGCAACCTGCTGCTCCCAGGCACACAGATGATTATGCAAGCATAATGTTCGATTTGGAACCTGGAGCGGTCTCCCAAATTTTATACTAGGTGATAAACCATGCATTATATTTGTGCTTTGGCAAACTTACTCAGAATTCCATCTGAAGTCCTGAAGCCAATTAATTGCATCCTGCATCCCAAGGTTCTTGGCCCACTAAAATCTACAAATGTACTATTAAAATTTTAGTAGCAAAATATATGGCAGGGATTTTCTTCTGACAACCTTTCTAGTCACTCCAGTGTTTAATGATAGAATTTTATGACAGTATGCTCCTTCATCTGTACTTTTTGTTTTGTCCCACATTTTGCTGATTCCATGATCCAAACAGAGCCTCTGTTAACCTTTCTTTCTGAAGAGCCTTCTAGAATTCTCACGTGCTAGGAAACAAGACTCCTAAAGTCTTCTCTTCCCCTTAGAGAGTTCATTGTACTCAGGTCAACCGAAACTGAGTAGTGTAATTAAAACAGATATCCTCAACCTGTGGGTTGTGACACCAGAATTACCAGAAAACACAAATATTTACCTAACAGTTCCTAAGAGTATCAAAATTACAGTTATGGAGTAGCAGAAATAATAATGTCATGGTTGGGGATCACCACAACGTAAGAAACTGTACTGAAGGGTCGCAGCTTGTCAGGTACTTCATTAGAACTTTTTGGATGACTTTTCCTTAATTTTACTCAGGTACCACACATTGTGCTGCTAGACCCACACTGTTCAACTGTGTTTCTTGGAGGCAGTTTCTCTGAATCACAGTCTTTGACATTTCTTCCCAGCCGGCACATTATGTTGGTCTTAGGGCAATACCTTCACAGTCATGTGATAAGTGGCTGTTGAATGCAAATTTTCATTCTTTCTTCTTTTTTATTATTTTACTTTTGTTTGTATAAATTTGCATGTTCATGTGTGCTTATGTGTATGTGCATACAAGTGCCTGAGGAGGCCAGAAGAGAACATGAATTTCCTCGGGCCTCACTCTATGATGTGGGGTTCCTCTATGTATGTTATGAACATGTTTTGTTGTCACTGGTTAATAAAGAAGCTGGACTTGAATCTGTTTTTGTCTATCTAGAATCCTTTTTTTAAAGCTTTCTTAGGCTTTACATGGAAATTCTTGCCCCACATTGGATGTCAAATGATGTACAATTAAGTACAAAAACTGAAATTGGGATTCAACCTGAAGACCTGAAAAGTAAAACAGTCTATCACTGACTGTTACCTCTACCTCAGTCTGAAATGATGAGGATTCTGCCTCCAGGATTCTCAGAATGAGACTCTCTGAGCTGTCTTCTCCCATTTTCTAATCCTATCTAGGGCTGCAGATTAAAGGCTTGAACCACTGGGATTAAAGGCATGCGCCTCCCAATTTCTTTGGCAACCAGTGTGGCTACTAGGATTAATAGTAATTAAAGGTAATTACCATTACCTGGTCTGTAAAACTGACCAGTGGGATTGTTTTGTTCTCAGATCTTCAGGCAAGCTTTATTTATTAAAATACAGTTGAAATGCCAATACAGCTGTGCAGATACTTAGAATTGAACTCATGTCCTCCAACAGGGCAGGAAAGGAGCCTATTTACTGAGTCATCTCTTCAGCACCACCCTCCCACCACCACTCTTCCTTTTACTCACATCCTGTGGTCATCCTCGCATCTTATTTTCCTTGGTGATCAATTCATTAAAAACCTGGCTTTAACCATGCATTAACCTTGTCATATCCAGGTCTCTTGGGCATTCCTCTGTAAGGCTAAGATTACTTTACCTCTGGAAAAAGCAGTCAGCCTCTCTGAACCTCTAGACTGCCCTTTCAGCTCCCACTTACAGACAACACATTCCTTTATTTTATATGCAATCTATTCCTTCAGTTCCTTGTTTATTTCATTTACATTTTTTCCTGGCCTTCTTTTGGCCAGAATTTTTCTTCCTTGCTCTTATTTACTTTGTACTCCCTATACATTTTATTTTTCCTTTCTGCCCTTTACAAAAGCTCCCTTCCATGTATCTGATTTTCTTTTTACCATATTAAACCAAATGACAGATTTATTGTTCTGATTCTCTTTTGTTTCTTGCAATGTCCTTCTCTTTAGTATCCCACCGACTTTCCCCTGTGTCTGTTATCTATGAAGCCTTTTTATTTCTACCTTAAGGGCTTGTCATCTTTAACATCCTTCAAGAATTATGGTTGGCCACAGATGTTTTCTCAGTCCTTTGCTCTTTTCACTGTTACCTCTTGTTTACTTTATCCAGTCAAATTACAGCAGTTTTACGAGGTATCGGTAGTTCTCAAATCTTGGGTTTTGTTTTGACTCTTTAGCCAGGCCTCTAAAACTGTACAGACTGCTTCCCATCGTGGGTCTTTGTGTGTCTATACAATAAATGCTTTGATTTATCCTGCCCCTAATTAATTTTATTACCTGTTTTTGAAACTGTCTTCTGGCATTTTCTCTTTGGAAAAATCATGGCAATATGCAGTGAGGCTTCCCAAGCCTGGATCAATAGTATGTTCACCCAAAAATTGATTCACTACTGAACTGCATGATTTAACCCACTGTCAGCTAAAATATAAACTGGGCAAGTAGCTCAGGCAGCCACTTGCTTGGCTTGCTACAGCAAGGACCCGAGTTCAGTCTTGAGAACCCATGTATGTTAATGACTATTCTGCTGTCCTGATGGAATACAACTCAGGAGAGCAAAGATTTATTTTGACTCTCAGTTCCAGAGGACATTCAGGACCTCATGGTGGGGAAGAAAAGCCAACAGGGATGTGAGCCTGGCCAATCATGTTTCGTCCACACACAATAAATTGGGAAGGTCTTGTCAGAAAATTGGATAGGGAGAAACAGAAAGTGGAGCCAGGCTCTATAACTTCAAAGCTCCTTCCTTTCTCCCCACCACATACTTCTTGTAGCAAAGCTCCACCTCCCAAATGTTCCACAATTTCCAAAACGACACTGCCAGCTGGTGATCAAGTGTTTTAACAAACAGGCCTGTAAGGAGCATTTCATATTCAGACCACAACAGCAAGGTTTTTAACTTTTTTTTCATTATTATTATTTTTAAATCAGGCAAGCACTAGTACTTCTAGTACTGGGGAGGTGAACATAGGCATGTCCTTAGGGCCTTTCGATTAGGCAATGTAGGTAATTTGAGAGGTCTAGGCTAGGTAAACACACACACACATATGCACATGCACACACACACATACACATGCACACATGAGGAAAAAGAATGACTCTGTACATTATTTTAATTTTCTTAAATTTAATTTAAGGGATGCACTCATTCTCACTTAGACTACTGAGGTTTTTTTTGTCTCTGGATACTACTGTCTGGAGTTTTCTTGGTCTGAAATCAATAAACAATTCCAAGACCTCTTACCTCTCCCTGTCTATCATTTCACCATCACCCTGCAACTGACCTGATGTCACTAAGTTCTGTGGTAGAAGTTTTAGAAAGACTCTTACTATGATTCTGAAAAATCTCCAGTCTTATATCCTTTTATATCCACTATTTTGTATTTTATTTCTTCTACACCTTTATTATATTCTTTCTATTCCCTGCTATATAGTTTCAAAGCTGTATATGGTTCCTCTGCATTTTGATGTATTATGGAAGCATAGAGGGGACAGTAATAAGAGAACCAAAGTCGCCAGTGTATGTAGAGAGGTGTCAAGGCTTAAGAAAACAAGACCTTCGTTTTCCTTTGCTAGGAACTCATTGACTTGCTCTCTATCACTATTCCCCATCCTCAAAATTTACTAAAACCTCTTGGTTTATTTCTACAAATTCTATGGCCTGTTTCCAGAAAAAGGATGATTGTTCTCTTTATTTAATGCTAATGGTTCTAATATTAGGGTTTGTATTTTTAGTCATCATTAGTTACATATGACCAGAGGTTGCAATTTATTTCTTCAGAGTCTAAACTGAGTGCAAAAATTGTCAAATAAAATGATGTGCCTCCTCCTTATTTTCTCACTGACCTCTTCTTGCTTTTAAAACTGTAAGACAACACACATTTAGATATATAAATAGATAGGAGGATATTAGATCTAAAATTAGGGAAAAGTTGGACTGTCTTAGATCTCTGCAGTTGGTTTGGGGACACCATGGGTTGAAATTTATTAATGGATTTTATCTTCCCATTAGAATACTTGGGTAACTTCATACTTTTGTATACATTCTTGGTAATATTGTTTTAATTCAGTTGTGTATATGATATTATTTCTTTTTCACAGATGAAGACATTGTGACATAGAAAGTTTAAGTAACTGATGAGTGATAATGAAGCTAGAAAGGCCAGAGTCAAGAACTCAAGTCCTATTTCTTTTGGTTAATGGGATGTGCTGAGAGAAGGAAGGAGGGTATAGGAAAGGAAGGATTTAGCATGCTTTTCCATTTCCAAAAGGATGTAGTGACCTATAACCATATAGAATGTGATTGATAAATAGATAATTTACACACATGCATAAGTATGTATGATTTGAAAGTTTTAAATTTAAAATTTCAGTTTTAGATAGTTCCTTTGACTTCCTAAAATAGAACATGAAGATTTAAAGCAAGTTCATTCTATCCCTATGATAAATACCTATAGCTTTCTAGTCTGTGAAATTATGAAGTTAGCTTAGAACAAGAACAAAAATGCATATCATCTGACTAAATAATTCTCAAAGATAAATGTTGTAATGCATGTCAATTATATTTATACAACTTATATTTTAATCTTAAGGTTTAGTCTTTTTCATTTTGTTGTTTGCATGGTTTTCATGTCATCCATGGACAGTACCTCCATAAACACTAGCAGATCTATAAAGACATTCTCAGTGCAGTCAAACACCACAGAGCGTCAATAAGTAAGGCTGGTAGGAACCATACCATGATACCATGCCTCTGTGATTCTCCTCCAAACTACTACAAAGCTTCATCTTAGGCCGTGTCTAGTACTTCCATTCATAATTATTGTCTCCCGTAGTTTGTGGATCTGAGATTTTGATTCACTGTCATGAAAATGCTTGTATTGACACCCGGGAATTTCTTGTTACTTAAATTTACTCCTTTTTGTTGGTGGGATGTATCTTAAAAGATATTTCTTTACAAAGAAGGTTATGAGGAAGAATTTTTAATTTGTTTCATATCTGTAAATAATTATATCTTTTCTGTAAGCTAAAAAAATTTATGTTGGAAAATTCTTTTCTATCAGATGTAGGAAGACATCTGTCTCTGACTACTTTGTGCTGCTCTAATAGACTAAGTAATTTATAAACAGTGGAAGTCTGTTTGATTCACGGTTCTACTGGCTTGTAGCTTTAAGAGTGAGAAACTTCATCTGGCATGGACCTTCTTTTGTAATATAATACATGACAAGGTAGTACAGAAGTAGGCAGGACGGAATGGGTGAACATCCTAATTTGTTGGATTATTCCTTCTATTATGACACTATTTTCTTTATGAGAGAAAGGTTATCATGATCTATGATCACTTAAGTGTTGCATTTCTTACCACTTTTGCATTGGGAATTAAGTCTATGTGAACTGAAACCACAGTCAAATCAGTATGATCACACTATGTTAGTCCCTTATTTCTGTCAAGATGACCATAGTTCAAAAAGATTTGTTTCTAATTAATGGCCGTTTTTGTGTTTACTCTTGGTATTTTATGACAATGTACCTTAAAAGAATTATTTTATTTGTAATAGTAAAAGAAAATAAAGCAAAACAAAAAACTCAGTATGCTTAAGGATTGCATATAATTTGCTACCTGTTCCGTTTACTCTGGGGGATTAGAAGAGAGACTGTTAGTGTTTTAATACATCCTTCCTTCTCTTTCAATCTTTGATCACGATATCTATTTTCTTCAGTTAGAGATAAGAAAAACAAAACAAACAAACCAAAATACACAACAACGACAAAAACAGAATCACTTTGTGAATGGATGGGATTTATTTCCTGTGTAGTTTACTTTGAAGAGGGGTTCATCCTATATTCATTCATTTTTTTTGTCCTTTTCAAATATTAGATACAATATCCAGTTTCTAAGGTTAGATTCTTTAGACTTGCCTGCAGCCCTGTCTTGTCTTCTGCCCTATTTCTAGAAGTTTATTGGTGAAGAGCTTCTTTGCTATATACAGGCAATAACATTGGCAGGTGTGTGGCAAGCCTAACCCCTTTCAATCCTGGATCTGCTCTGCTATTACTTGGATTGATCTTTCAATGTCTGGGGTTTCCGGGCTATGCAACTTGCCCATTTCATGTGGTAATCAAAGAGATTATGATTCTACACTTGCATTCCTACCTTGGATTCTTTTTTTTTTCTTTTTTTATTGTTAAAAGAAAAATTTACACTTACTCCCCTTGTTCCCGGCCCTCCCACTCCCCCACTACCCCACCGCCCTCCCCCTGCTTCTTTAAGATGGTGCAGGATACCCTGCCCTATGGGGAGCCCAAGGCCCTCCCCCCTCCATCTCGGTCTAGGAAGATGTGCATCCATATAGAATAAGTTCCCAAAAAGCCAATACATGCAGAAGAGCTAGGTTCCGGTGCCATTAACTGGACCCTTGGATTCTTTTGATGGTAGATATAACCTGTAAACAAAATAAGCCCTTCTGTTCATGGTGCTTATTACAGGAATCAGATACAAACTAATACAAAGCTGTTTTTCAGGATGCATGTTAGAACTAATATGTGAAAAATCTACTTAATCATTTGTTTGGAAATATCTATTTTATTCCAAAGCATGCTACCAATTGATATTTGAAATGAGTTTTGCCTGAAATGTTTTCTTGAGTGATATAGGCCCTTCAGGGTACAGTAGATTCAAATAGAAAGACATTCAAATAGAAAGACACTCATTCAAATTCCTGCTTGTGTCTCCTTGGATACTTACTTTATTTTTTCTGGATCTCGATTTTTTTTTTCTTCACTTCGTAAAACAGCAGTAAAGCCCACTGGCTTTGAATTAGTTATCTCTGTGTTTATATTGCTCTTTTTGTATTTACTAGCCTTACGTTAGCTCATCTCAGGAAATTACATTGCTGTGGTTGTTCCAGGAGTATGGCTTTATTCATTTTGCACTGTTAAAGTTGCACTGAAACTTTTACGTGTTCTTTAAAATTAACTTGACACACTGCTTTTAATGTACAAACATTCATCTACATAGATTATAAAAGTCTCCTCCATTAAAACTAACAGATTGGTTATCATAATGAATCTTAGATTGCATATTTAAGCACACATTGTGAAAAAATAAAACAGTGTAAATATTAAATGATTAAATTATAAACTATTTTCATACTAGCCATAGGCAGTTATCTAAAGCTTTTTAACTATAGATCTCCACATTAAAGGGGTCAGACAATGATAAACTTTCTTCTTCTGCAGATTTCATTATTGTTTTTTAATTGTGTGTGAATATGCGCATCTGGATGTGGGTTTATGCACATTACTGCAGTGCTTGTGGAGCCCAGCAGAAGGTGGACAATTCCCTGGAGTGAAAGGCAATTGCAAGCCACTTTGCATGGGTGCTGGAAACTGAATTCAGGTCCTCTGCAATGGCAGTGTATGCTCTTCACCTCTGAGCCATCTCTTTAGTGTTATACTACTTTTATAAATTTGAACACTGATTGAAATGCTTTTTGTCTAGTGTTAGGTCTCATAGTTCTCCTAGAATCTAGAGTTCAGCATTGTGTTGTGGATATTTTTCTTTTGAGTCATTTACTATAAACCTATAGTATTCATTATTTACATTATTTTATTAGTGAGGTTAAAAGGCAAAAGGAAAAAAGAAAAAATGATGCAGCTACCACTGAATTATCCATAAAATTGTGCTAGGTACTAAGAATTCCTAAAGTAAGAGGAAAGATTTAAGAAAGCATTCAACATTCTGTTTAGAGATCCATCCATTAAGCTAGGATTTTTAAACAATGTAGTCTATGGAATTTTCCAAAGATTTGTTTTTAATTTGCTAATAGCCACCAGCCTGCTGCTTTTTAAGGTTTAATCGGCATTCTGAAAAGATGCCTCAACTCTTAGGTTCCCTAAATGAATGCCATGAGACTCATTTCACATAGAACTGCTGTCACATGAACTTGCTCAAGGCATCATGTTGCCTATTGAAACCTCTGGGAGAAAAATTAGAATACATAAGGAGGAACTGAAATTTCTAATCATTGCTGGTTTTTTTTTAAAGAAAGACAATATTTCTCCCACATATATTTAATAAATTAAAACTTCCCAAAAAGAATTTCTCATAATTATTCCAACATTGTCTACAAAATAAAAGAAGGTTGATAGCAATGGCACCTTACTCATTAAAATTATAAAATTGTATGTATCACTCTCCCAAACAAAAATATTTATAACAACAAATTTATAAAAATTTAAGGTACACCTGGGATCCCCTCTAGAGACAAGTCTCTTGCAAATCTTAAAGTGACTCCCGTTAATCTAGATATCTTATTCCCTTCTCCAATATCCACCCTTCATCCATTTCCACCCTCCCACAACCCCGGGCTCTCCCCGGTTCTTCCTTTCTCCCTTCTACCCGCCTCCCTTTTGCTTACCCCAGCTAGGTACTTGGGCAGCAGATGAGTAGGTGCCAGAACTGAACTTGTCCCATTGTTACTTTGTTGAATATCTCAATCATCACCATAGAAATTTCGCATGATGGATGGAGATTGAGCCAGAGACCCACATTCACACCAGAGCAAGGGATTGTGCTACCAAGGTCCAGTGGAAGAGCAAAAGGAGGGAGAAGATGAGCAAGGATGTCAGGACCGTGAGGGACTGGCCCACCAATAGAGACAGTCTGCTTGATCTATTGGGAGCTCATCAAATTCAGCTGGACCAGGACTGAATGAGCATATGACCTAACCAGACTCTCTGAATGTGACTGCCAATGGGACTGACTGAGAAGCCAATGATAATGGCACTGGGACCTATCTCTTCTGCATGTATTGACTTTCTGGGAACTTATTCTATATGAATGCACATCTTCTTAGACCGAGATGGAGGGGGGAGGGCCTTGGGCTTCCCATAGGGCAGGGTATCCTGCCCCATCTTAAGGAAGCAGGGGGAGGGTGGTGGGGTAGTGGGGGAGCGGGAGGGCCGGGAACAAGGGGAGTAAGTGTAAATTTTTCTTTTAACAATAAAAAAGGGAAAAAAAATTAAGGTACAAGTCTGCAGGCAATTTGACTATGACTACTAGCATTACCATTGAATATGTAGAGCATTTAAAAAAATTAAATCAGTCATAATCAAATAACTCAAAAAATCATGGATAAATTGTGTGTGTGTGTGAGTGTCCACAGGCACCTGTGGGCATGTACAACAGCTCCAAAGTTTTATACAGACACAGGATGACAAATGTCATGTTTTATCTCATATGGGAGCAGAGGGAACATGGTCTTTATGGGAGATTGCACTTACTATGGACTGGGCTGGCAATGAGAGGTGATGAGAAAAAGAAGACGGAGAGTTAGGAGGCTGAATGGACAGAACAATATGTATGCAAGCATCACTGTGCATACTATTATCTTGAACACTGGTGTAAGAGGTCCTTCTGTTTGTGTGTTGCTTTCATTGGAATAAAGAGACTGCCTTGGCCTTTTGAGAGGGTAGCCCTTAGGTGGGCAGAATAGACAGAACAGAATGCTGGGAAGAGGCAGTGTGGCAGATGCCATCTTTCTCTGCCTGAGATAGACGCTGGTTAGACTCATGCTGGTAAGCCACAGTCAAGTTCCGAATACACATTAATGGAGATGGGTTAAACGAATATGTAAGAGTTAGCCAATAAGAGGTTAGAACTAATGGGCTAGGCAGCAATTTAATTAATACAATTTCTGAGTGGTTATTTCTAGGGTTAAGCTAACTGGGCAGTGGGAAGTGGCCCGCTCCTCTTACTACAGTACACTTACTGATTATTACTCATAAAATAACATAATAGGCATGATGTCTCTACCAATACATATTAGTTTTGTAGAGATCGTTTCTATCTCCCAAAAGGAAGAAACTGTGCTGGAGCCTAAAAGAGCTAAAGGGCAAAAATTAAATTGTGAGAATAGACAAGACAGCAGCTTCACAACTCCTGGAGGATCTGACAAAGCTCCTCTACTTCCCTTATGTGAATCATAGTCACAGAAATGGACTCTGCTCTAACATGTGATGGTAAAAGCATCCATGTCCTAAGTGACTGTAAAGATAGCTACCACAGTCTCTGTAATTTATGTAAAATATATTGTGGGATTTGTATTGCACACAATGGCAAAGTAATAAATGTTTATAAAATGATTCCTTATTCACACAAACAAATGTTCTCTATTGTATCATAACGTAAATATAGCAATTTCAAAGTTTTACTTCAGATATATTAAGGTGTGACCATCAAGTTGTGTTAACACTTGAGAGTAACTTGCCAAAGTCTTAGTGACATCTGGTGAGCAGCCCATCACTTATCTCTACCAAATGGCTCCCTGCTTCCACTCATCTGTCCCCTCTGTCCTCCATTAATAAGAATTTTACTTGCCTAATTGCAGAAGCTAGGGACATAAAAGTCTCTGAAGTTACATTAACAATCTGGAAGGTGCTGTTGCTGTTAATGTTGTTTTGATTTTATGGATAGTGTTAGAATAATTAGGACAGAAACTGTTGAGATAATTTTATATGAGTTGCTTATAAAATATTTGAAATTTTAATAAAAACCAATGAAAATGAAACTGCTAATTCTTTGTGTCTGGGTACTTATTCATACTTTATTGTGTTTTTCATTAAACTTTGAGTTATTATTTTTTTTGTTGATTTGTTACATAGTTTTTGAAAGACAAATAAAATGAACAAATTTTTATTTTAAAAAGCTAAAGATGGAGCAAAGTTTAAAATTAAATTATTGGACTAACTTTTTGAACATAATTTTGAGAGAAACTTGCCACTACTGGGAAAATTACATTTAATGATGCCATCAAATGCTCACACTGAACAAACAAAAACAAAAAGAAAGTAAAAAAGTGTTATGTTTTTCTTTTTATAGCTGAATTGGACATACCAATACACATTGCTCAGCAAGTTCAGGGAATGTTTTAGTGGCTTCCTATTATGTCTTGAGACACTTCAGTTTGCAAGGTTTAAAAATGTTATTGGCTTACTGTACAAGTCCCTACAATACCCCTCACCCCTGAGCCTCTTAAGCAATATAACAAAACTGCAACCAAACCTTGAGAACTGTGAAATTCCTATTGCTTTGAGCTGCCTTGTGGGATTGTGGATGAAGCTTGGTGGTAGAGTACTTGTCCCTATTTAAATGTCTAGCAACAAAAGGAAATCAATCAAAAAGAAAAAATGTCAGTTGTGAATTTATAACACATATTCTGTTTCAGTATCTTTTATGTTCTGTAAGTGTTCAAGGAGCTGGAATGTATTCTAAGGTAATATTAATTCTTCCTACCCCTCAGCTGTTGGTTAGCTGTAATGGCAAGAGGAGGAGGCGGCTTGGAAGTCTTACACATGTCTGGCAGATGTGCTGAAGATTTTGTAATGACGCTAAGGCACCGAAGAAGCTAATAAAGAAAGATGTTTTATGTTTTTAAATTTCAATATTAATTCATCACAGAAAATAACAAAGACTTGGCCTTAAATCAGAGATAGTTTATTTATAGTAATTCTAAGGTTGGTTGCTTAATTTAAAATTAAATTGAGTTATTGCTACTTAGAGTTTTACGATAGATAATTTAAAATGTTCTTTTTCTTCATTTCATTTAATTTTGTTTTCATTTTTTATCAGCCTCAGTTTCCCCTCCTTTCCCTTTTCCCACCTCTCTATCCTCCTTTCTGGCCCCCATTCACACCACAGAGAGGGTAGGGCCTCCATGGGAGAGTCAACAAAGTCTGGCATACAAATTTGAGGAGGAGCAAGACCCTCTCCCATAACAGGACTGAGCATGTTATTCCACCATAGTGAATGGGTTCCAAAAACTATTTTATGCAGCGGGGATAAGTCCTTGTCCCACCTTCACGGGCACTCCCCATAGTCCAAGCCACATAATTGTCACCCACTTTCAGAGGGCCTTGTTTGGTCCCATGCAGATTCCCCAACGGTCAATCCAGAGTCAGTGAGCTCCCACTAACTCTGTCTCTGTGGTTTCCCCATCATGATCTTGAGGTTCCACCTTGTTCATATGATCCACTCTCCCACTTTTCAACTGAACTCCAGGAGATCAGCCCAGTGCTTGGCTCTGGGTCACTGTATCTGCTTCCACCAGTTACTGTGTGTAGGGTCTATGATGACAATTAGGGTAGTCACTAATCTGACTATAGGGGAAGGACTGCTTAGGCACCCTGTCCATTATTGATAAAAGTCTTAGCTGACCTCATCCATGTGGATTCCTGGGAATTTCCCTAGCACCAGGTATCTCCCTAACTTTATAATAGCTCTGTCTATAAAGGTATCTCTTTCATTGTTCTCCCCACCCATCCCTACCTAGATCCCTCATATTCACATCTCTAACCTTTCCCTTCTACCCCATACCAGATTTTACAGGAAATTTTTAACTATTTCCCCCATCTGGTGCCTCTTAGAATCCTCTTTTATACCTAGTTTCTCTGGGGTTGTGGATTGTACTGGTTACCCTTTGCTTTATATCTAATATTCACTTATGAGTGAGTACATATCATTTTTGTCTTTCTGGGTCGGGGTTACCTCACTCAGGATGGTTTTTTTTTTTTCCTTCTAGTTCCATCCATTTGCATTCAGTTTTCGAGATGGCATTGTTTTTACCACTGAGTAGTACTTCATTGTGTAAATTTACTACATTTTCCTTATCCTTCTTCAGTTGAGGGGCATCTTTGTTTCCAGGTTCTCACTATTATGAATTATCCTGCTATGAATATAGTTTAGCAAATGTTTTTGTAGTATTATTGTGCATTCCTTGGGTATAAGCCCAAGAGAGGTATTACTGGGTCTTGAGGCAGATTGATTCTTAATTTTCTTTGAAGCTGTCATACCAATTTCCAAAGCACCCCCCAGTAACGGAGGAGTGTTCCCCTTCCTTCACACTTCACATCCTTCCCAGCATAAAAACACTGTCCTCAGTGGTTTTTTTTTTTTGTTATCTATTCTGCTAGGTGTAAGATGGTATTTTAGAGTTGTTATGATTTGCCTCTCCCTGACGGTTAAGGTTTAAAAAATATTAAAATATATATATATATAATGTGTGTGTGTGTGTGTGAACAGAGAATCCTCAACTGAAGAAACTCAAATGGCCAAAAGGCATTTAATTTTTTAAATTGTGCAGTGCATCTTTATTGTTCATGGATATGTTTCCTAATGAATTTTTATTCCAGTTCACCCTGTGCTTGGATTCTTAAAAATATTCTTATTTAGACGACCACATTTGGAACTTATTTCTTTTAGGGAGACTATTTATAACTTAGAGTCTTCTTTACCTATTCTATTTTAGGCTTGTTGTCTGGTGCCATTGTTTTGAGATAGGAACTGGTTCTATAGTGCTGAAAACTGAAGTCCTCAGGAGACATTTTGGGTTTAAGATTTTGCGTCTTCTACTGCCATGTACTTTCTGTTCATCAGGAAAAGCAAAAAGGCTTCCAGCGAAGTGAGGCAGAAATGTTACCATCTCAAAGGATTGCTTTGTGAGCATCACATTAAAAAATATTTTTGAAAGAAAGTCTTTAAAAGTTCATTGTTAAAATATGGATTTCTGAGAACGGAGTTGTGATCCACAATTAATATAAAATAAAGCAGAAGAATAAATGTATTATATAGAGAGGGCCCTCTCTATATAAATATTCATTCTGTGTATTATTAAAGTCTATGGACAAATTAGCTATTTTAATTTTGCCATAGATATAATAGAAAAATAAGGCTTTATTCATTAGCTGGAGAGGTATCTTTAATCATGGGTGCTGGAAAGATAACTCAGTGGTTAAGTTACTTGCTGCTTCTGAAGGACCCACATTTGTGCCTCAGCACCACACACTGACTACAGAGGATCTATCATCCTTTCTGGCCTCTGCTCACATCCACATTCACACATAAAAATGAAAGCATGGAATAACATTTAAAAGAAATGTTTATTTAAAATACCTTCAGAGGAAAAGAAGAGACCATTGCTATGTCTTCTTTTAGTGTCAGAGCTTCTGGAGTTCAAAATCTCTGAAATTATTTCTTCAGGTATTACTTCAGGAAGAATGATTTCATTCATCGGTACTACGCGTTTTCACTGCATAGCATTAACACAAGTTGGGAATTGTGGGTAGAAAAATGAAACATACCATCCATTACCATTTCTAGTGGACTAACATGTTTTCCAGTAAGCCTGAATGAAATCATAAATTCTGTGGCAAAAGTTTTACTTATTAAAATACAAATGAAAAATATCACTACATTTTACCTTTTTGTCTAAAATAAAGAAGAAGTAAGGCTATAATTAAGAAAAGAAAAACTATATCCAATAAGTACAACAACTATATGCAATATATACAGGCAACAAATGCATTAACAATATATAGTTCACTTGAAATTGACAATTTCAGAGAAAATACCCCATATCTATTCAAACTTGTGACTCCAAAGTCTTGTACCAAATATATTTTCTATTATAACTTGCTTTCTTCTTCAGGTAAACAAGGAAAACTATAACTATTTAGTCTTCAACTCCCTCAGAGATGCAGATGTATTTGTATTTAGTTGCATAAATGTCCATTTAACCCCAGAAAAGGAAAGAAGAACCCCTGGAGGTCAAGTTTCTCATAGCTGTTAATAGACATATGAGTGCTGTGAACTTCGGAAATTGGGGCAAGAAATATTCCTAAATTTTCCAAGCTTCTAGTGCTTAGAAAAAAGAACCAGTGCTGGACAGTCTTACTACACGAACCTCTTCTCTTCTAACTCTCAACACAAAATAAGCAAACTACTTTTGGTTTCTGGTCGTCACGAACTGAATAAACACACACATATAGACATCTTTTATGAATCATGTTTTGTGCTTTCATATTGTTTCAAATATACCTTTAAAGAGTTTATTTCTGTGGTGTCCTTCGTTCTTAGCACAAAACTATCTCCAATTGTGACTTACTTTTCAATGACCACTGATAGATATTTAAGTACAGCAGTTGAAATCTCTAGAAGCATATGCTGACATCCGTCTTTATCTTCGAGTTTACTAGTGTACCTACTTTCTGTCTTGTAAAACTTCAAAAGCAGCATCCTCCAAGTCTTTAAAGACTTGGAGGTAGAAGGTGTGTCATAATTACTGCTAGACCATGTATATAATTATCAAAGGGTTTTTTTCTTCACATTTGCAGGTGTATTTGTACTTTTTCCTTTTATGCAATTAAACCTAAGATCAAAGAACCCAGTTATATTGATTTCTCCTTACACAGAGTGGAACTAGTCTTTGCAGAATTCTGAGAAGCAGGAAAGATTTCACCTTGTATCAAGAAACACCTGAAGATGATGTTAGACATTTCTACTAATGTCTCCGTGGATTCTCTAATCTTTCCATCCATGTGGCATTCATTCCATGATGTGTTGTGCCTTCCGTCTTCTCAGTAAATTTGGTTTCTTTTCCCAAGAAACTTTATTGAAAACCTATATATGCCTATCACAGTGAGTCCAATTGACCAATAAATGAATGTTCTTTGTAATAATAGCACCCAACCTGAAGAGAACATTTGCATTTCATAATTATGCCCTAGAAACTACCTCCAAGACTGAAGGAGATGGATGGGGTTTAGTGACAACATGGCTAAGTGGTCATTTTTTTCTCCCTTGGATGCTTCCTGCTCCCATCTCTGATTTACTACACAGCAGCTGTTTCTCTCCTTACCATGTGGGAAGTCTAGATTGAGATATCTCTATCCCTTTTGTAAATTGCTACCCACATTTGCCTTCTTTTCTTCCTGGTAGAGAGAGCATCAGGTGCCTTTGTCACCATTAATGTGTCAGCACAATTCCTTTCACTCTTCATGAACTAGATCAGCCTCTCAACGGTCTTTATCAAAATGGTCTGTGTCCACATGGAAAGAAATCCAAGTTCTCCATATATTAGGTTGTGGGGATGACTGTGATCGGTTTTCTTTGAGGGATTAAGTAAAATTTTCAAAATGGCACTTGTCTCTTACTCATCATTTCATTACTTTGACTTACCAATTGGCAGCTGATTTGTAAACAAATCGAGATGTATTTAGCTTAAAATTTTAGCTGTCCACATCCAAGTTTACTTTGCAGGCCTGATTTCTGTGCTCCCTATTGAGGTTGGCAGATAATCTCAAATCATGTTGGGCAAAAAGGTCACTTTCTAAGGTGGATCAGCTGACTGAAGAAAGGGGAGAGTTGTGGGGGATAGAGTATAGACAGGGAGGGGAAAAGACAGGAGAGGAAGAAAGGCTTTCTGTGAAGTACTCACTTCTGAATGCCACACTCCTACCAGCTGCTTCCTGTTAGTCTCACCCAAGGGATAAAGCTTTCACTAGCACAGCCATGCCCTTTCTTTTCCTGTCAAGGGTGCTATCATTCCTCACCCTTGCAAAGACAAACAAAAAAAGCATATGAGTCTGTGCAAGCCGAGGACATAATTGGACACCTTTTTCTATGGTGTTGAAAGGGCAAGGCCTAGGTTCTGCTTGTTTTTAAAAGCTTTTTAAAACAAGTTTTCACATTGGAACAATCAGTGTCATAATTTTAGTTTGGGTACACATGTCCACAAATAGATATATTATTTCCACTACTAAAATAAAATAACTGAATTTCCATTAAAAAATTAAGCAAACATCCAAATTGTTCATAAATATGCCTCATTCTCAGCTGAGCTGGACTTATAGCTGGAGATGAAAAACTAGCTTAACTCAAATTTCTATGCTCCAGGCTTTATTTAATTCTGAATTCACTCTTGATATGTCAACTATTGGCTAATGTACTGAATTGTGATATCTGCTATGAAGACATTCATATCATTTTAAAATATTTCTTAATTCAAATTAATAACTTTTGAGAACCAGTGAAATCTACATATTTGGAAAAGAATAGTTCTCCAAGCCCCTCCCATTTTAGGGATCTGTGAGATTCTCAGTCTGTTGAAGTTTAGGCTGCCTTGTTCCTCTTGTTTCTTGCTGAGATAGGTGGTTCAGTGCCCCTTCCTTGAGACCATGTGGACCGTGAGGTCTACCACACTATAGCTATAGCCAGGTTCATTGTCATATCAGGGCATGAGCCTGAGAAAATTGGCTGTTGATTGCAGTGGCTATCCCCGAGCCATAGGTAGAAGAACTGATATCACTGTTCTAATAACAGAAAAATCTGTTCCTCAGTATTTTTCACTATGCCTTTTAGGGCCCCTCTAATGCCTGCTTCAGCACATCTTCATATCACCTTTGGATGCTTTCTTCAGGTTTAAAATCAGATGGACAGTGGAAGGCCATGACAGTGAACTTTCTATTCATCTCTGGTGTAATCATGCCCACATTCTTGCCTTGAAAATTATGGTCAGTGCATCAGTAACAGGAAAGAGAAGGTGCCTCTTTAACATAGTGGGTCATTTTGCAAGGATATAGATCTAGTAGTGGGATGGCTGAATTGCATGATAATTTTACTTTTAATTGCTAAGAAAGTTGCAAAGTATTTTCTCTAGGTATGTGCTAATTTATATATTCACACACAGCATGATGTTTCCTTTCCCTACGTGCTTTCTTTGAAATCTGATGTATTGTATTTGAAGTATACATAAGTCGAGGGAAGAGAAAATCTTACCATAGTTGAGTATAGGTTACTTTTTTTAAGAAATAGATGTCCTAAGTGGTTGCACAAGTTTGCATTCCCACCAGCGATGGAGGAGTGTTCCCGTTACTCCACATCCTCTCCAGCACAGGTTATCCTTGGTGTTTTTGATTTTAGCCATTCTGACAGGTGTAAGATGGTATCTCAAAGTCG